>PVJX010006259.1:0-56868 GCA_004027295.1 Dolichotis patagonum
TGGCTTTATACTATTGTGTTATGTTTGATATTATTGTAATTGAAACTATGCTCAACTATAGCAGAGTAAGAGATATGGTGTTAGATACTGTTGATGTCCAGTTGACTTAATGTAAAGTACTGTGTTGCCTATGTTGTCCTGTTCTGATCTGCTCTGTACTGCCCCCTTTTGTTTTATTCTCTTTTAAATAAAAATAAAAAAAGAAAAAAGAAAAAGAAAAAATAGAATCCACACTGGCCAATCATTAACAACTAATGTCCAGTATAAGCTTTTCAATATTATTACTTTTCTCATAACTTGAAATCACAATGACAACAAAAATGTTAAACCTGACAAACTACAACCCTGAAAAATGCAGTTGAATACCTGTATTTCACTAGACAGTTGACCAAGTTACATTTTAAATCAATTCCTTCGAGTGAATCCAGTGGATTTTTCCATTTATAAAGCATAAGATAAACCACAGATCAAAAAGGTTCTAAATTCTTCTTGCTCATTGATTTTCACGAATAAAATAAATTATTCAAAAATCATAAAAAAGATAAAAATGCCAGATAATGAGTCCTCTTGTGCAAAGATTTAGTATTAACACTTCCAATTGATTAGCACAAACCATTGCAGAAAACCCCAGATCTGACATATTGTCATAAAGATTTGTAACATAGAAAAGTGCCAAGCACTGATGAATACGTAGAATAAAAACAAAGGACTCATATATTGTTCCAACATTAAGATCTTAGTACTATTAAAAGCAGCAATTCCATTCCTAGGTAACAGAATAGAAAATTTTATGCAGCCAAACACAAAAGCATGTGTAATGTATGTCATTTTTTTTTTTTTTTGGTACCTGGAATTGAATTGAGGACTTGTACTTGTCAGGAAGGTACTGTACCACTGAGCTATATACCCAGTCCCCCTGGGGAGGATTTTGAGACAACTTCTATAGAATATGGAAAGAAATGGCATGAAATTTAAAAACTGAAAAACAGACATAATTAAAAACATATATGTAATACAATTCTGCATAAAACACACACAGTCATTCTTATTAGTTAAACGTTTTAAAAACAAAACACCACCTTGAATAAAGGTAAAATATCATCAAAGAAAATTATATATCATTTGTATATCATTGGTAGAAAACTAATAAGATTTCATTGGGGGAACAGGAAAGGTATCTAATGAAATCATTCATTTAAAATCTGTTCAAAAACATTCATAAGGTTGTAGACTTCACCCTATATTATCTTAAAATATCATACCATGAATCATGGGGCAAATGACTAACTTGAACAAAGCATTTCTCAAAATGAGGACCAAAGAGTCAAAGGAATTCTTATTCTCAGTAATTAATATTTTAAACAAACTATATGTGTGATTATTCTATATTCTGAAATGCCCTCTGGCAAAGAACAACATTTAAAGGCAAGATCATAAACATATTTCTAATATGTTAGAATTCTCTATAAGTTTATGTTGTGGATACTACTTTTTGTTTTAAAATAAGTTCCAGGCATTAAGAGAAACATATATACCTGATAAATGAACTTGTGAATGTATATAAACATTTTCCTTTGACATATTCATTGACTTAAAATTTAGTTATTTGATGATAAGAAAATACAAGACTACAAGCTTTGAAAAACTTGTATTTCTCATGAAATGGGGCATTCAAAAAAGATTTAAAAATACATTTATTAAGTGATAATGAATTTTAAAACATTCTACATTTACAAATAGATAGCTACTTAAAATTAAATTTTACTAACAGTTCACCATTGTAAATTATTTAGATGATAATGGTTATTTTCAAGGCCTTTTCATAAAAATGAGACTAAAACAGAGTATTGCTATATCTGGCAATTTTTTAAATAATAAATTGTTAAATGTTTTTCATAGTTTGAGTCTGGATGTCCCCCAAAGCCTCATGCAGTCAGAGCAGTGGGCTAATAGAGTTTGTGAATGACTCATGGTCTAATGCTGGGATTACAGGTGTGGTGCCACACCCAAATGGGTGTGGACTTCAGACAATATAAATGGAAGGAAGAGTCTTCATTCTGTGCTCCACCCTTTGTGCTCTTGTTCCTTGTTCTGTTTTCTGCCATCATGCACTGTTGCCCTCTGCCATATGCCACTCTGTCTTGGAGACAGCTGATGCTGGACTGAAACCTCCACAAACTGTGAGCTAAATGAACTCTTCCTCAAATCACTTTGGGTGTTGGGTATTTTGCCCCAGCAATGAGAGAAAAGTAATTAAGACAACACTAATTTTAATAAAAATAGCTTGGAGAACTCTGCCCCTCAAATTAATTCTCCTATGTATTTCATGTGTTATTTTATTAAATAAAAATATTTAACTAAAGGAATAGTTATACATGTCTTCTGCAGATTTTTTAAAAATTGTTATTATTTTTTGGATTTCCCTGAATGTTACATGAAGTGGGCTTCAAAAGTAGAGGTAATATAGTTTGAAGAAAAACAAGAATAATTAAGATATTCTACCTTAAAAGACTAATTGTTTTCTTGTATTGTAATTAAAACATGAAAAAAAAATTAGGTACTCTGTCTCCACTCAACAAATGGAATATATTTACCAGTTTGGTTAATGAGCAATCGCCTCATAATTATCTTAGTCAATTCATAAAAAGCAACTGTGTCAACAAAAAAATTCAATATTCTCTATGGTAGTCTATAGTAATCAAGAATTACATCTAAATATAACAACAAAAATGAAATTAAAATTAACTTCCAGACAATTATGAAGTAGTTCATTGAATCCAAGCTGATAGCAAGTTTTCTAAGCATTGAATAGCAACATAAGCAGAATCCATACTTTAAAAATGAGGTTCAGTCCCATTCTTTTTCATAAATTGAAATACAATTGGTATAGTCAAAGCCAGCAAATTCTTATCCATCAGTCTTCCTCACAACGTCACCATCATTCTGGGGAGAGCCAGACAGGTTCATTAGTAAACAGAGAATCTAAGTCGACCAAACTGAAATCTCTAGAAATATTTGGTTTAAAAGAGAGACTACATACATTTGCCCATCATGTGCCAGTCAACATTTTGAAACAATGGATGCCCTTGAAAAACAACCAATACTGTGTGCTGATGCCTAATCATTCTTTTGGATCATTCAGAAAACTCTCTTGCCTTGGTTACTTTTCTCTCATTGAGACAAAATACTTGGCACCCAAAGTGAAGCAAAGAAACGCTTATTTGGCTTACAGTTTTTGGAGGTTTCAGTCCATACTTAGCTGGCTCCAAGGCAGGGTGGCATGGCTCAGGGGCAGCCATTCATGGTGGTTGCAAGCAACAAGATCAGAAGCACAAAACAGAAGGAAGTGTGCTTCCTTCCCTCCCTTATGTTGTATGTCAGCCCCTCATCCATGGACAGGTGCAGCACTCACACTGAGGATCCCAGCACCAAACAAAAAACCAATCACAAATGTTAGATTCAACTGCCTCCATGATGACATGCGTCTTTGGGGAGGGCATTTAAACAAACCACAACATTCCACCCTTGGCCCTCCAAAGAATCATATAGATACTTTATGTAAAAGACATCTTGTCCATCTTCAAGAGTTGCCAAATACTAACAGTTTCAGCATTGCTGAAAAGTCCAAGCCCCAAGTCTCCTCCAAGACCCAAGGCAAACTTTTAGCTGTCACTCCCTGTGAAAATGAAAATAGAACTGAACACTTCCAACAGTCAATGACACAAGATAAATATTCCCATTCCAAAGGGTGCAAATGGGGATACAAAGAATAGAAACAAAACAAGTCCAAAATCTTAGTCTCAAGCAAAGTCTCTGGATGTTAGCAAACATTAAGTCCTGGAGTTTCACACTCAGCATCTGAAACTATCAGGTTGTGGGCTCCAAAAGGCTTGAGTGACTCCAGCCGCATGGCACTTCCAGGGGTTTTAGCTCCCATGGCTTCTCATTTTAGGCTCACTCTGCTCAATCTTTGCAGGTTTCCTTAGAAAATACACACTCCTGGTTTTTTTAAACTTCTGAGTTCTCCATTGCACCTTTGGTTTCACACTCACAGCTTCACACCCTACTCTCCCAGAGGCATACTTCCTGGCCTCCCAGTCCTTCTGAAATTGGAGTAGAAGCTGCCTTAACCTCCAGAACTTGTGTATTTCCATGTGCCTAAAATCAGTGCCACATGTACACTACCAAAGTGTGCTGCCAGCTGGAGAAGTAGCCAGGCTTTTCTCTCTGCTGGCTGAAGAGGTCCAGTGCCTGGATAACTGAGTACTCTGAACCTGATTGTGGGGAATGAATTCTCTGTGCCACCACCATTTTGGAACCTGGTGAAGTCACAACCATCTTGGAACCTCATGTGGCTTCCACTGCCATTCTGGAACATGGCACTCCTTAGCTTTCTCCTCTAAGTAAATCCTTTCACTTTTGCAGTTTCGAGGCTGCAAAGCTTGGGAACCCCACTGACTCTTCCTGTGATGTCCACAGGCCATCTTCCTTATTTTACTGTTCCTTCTCAGTGATCTCAGCTCAGTCTTTACAATTCACAGCTTTCTAGCCAAACTCACAACTTTTTAAATCACCCTGCTGGTCTCTTTGCTCTTAATTTGCAATATAAATCTGGCTAAAAGCTCCCAACAATAGCCATGCCACTGCCTCAAAATTCAACTGCTTTGAAATTCCTTCTGCCAGATTAGTTAGTTGGTTGCCCTTAATGTTAGTCTCAAGCAAAGTCTCTGGATGTTAGCAAAATGCAGACAAACTTTCTACCAGGCCACAACACATATCATCTGGAGTCCAACAACCAATGCAGTCCTTCTTCCCAGCAGAAACTTCCAGAGCCTGGTCTTTACTAGCAGGCTTTCTATCAACCTTCTGGTCTTTTGATCTCTGACCAGAATCTCCCACGCAGACAGCCTACAGTGTTTCAGCTCCATTCTTTTAGGTGACATCTCTTATCCTTTCCAAAGGCTCTTAAACCACACGGTCAGGTACAGTCATAGTAACAACATCATTACAGTGCTACCAAATTCTGTCTTGGCTACTTTTCTCTCATTGTTAAGACAAAATACCTGACTCTCAAAGTGAGGCAAGGAAAGGATTATTTAGATTACAGTGTTTGGAGGTTTCAGTCTCTACTCATTTGGCTCCAAGGCCGGGCGGCATGGCTCGGGGCAGCCATTCATGGTGGCCACAAGCAACCAGAGAGAAAAGGCAAAAGAGTTGGAAACATGCCTCCTTCCTCCCTTACATTGTATGCTGACTCCCCACCCCTGGGTGGGTGCAGCACTCACACCTCCCATCCCAGTGCTAGACAACAAAGCCATCACAAACACTAGATTCAGCAGCCTCCATGACCACATGAGTCTTCAGGGGGACATTGAAACAAAACACAATATCTCTAGGACACTTGCAGACAACACAGTATGTGACTTTTTCCCCTTCCAAAATAATTTTTAAGAGATAAAGGGTGAAGTTTTGATCACAGTTTTCAGAGCTCCCAACAGTATGAAATGGAGACTCTGTAACCATCATATCAAACATTTATAGTCCAAGAGTCCACCAGTCAACACCAAAACCATAATCTTCTCTGATAATTTCTGGAGCAAGGTAATTGCGAGTGCCACAGAAAGTGCTGATAATATCTCATGTTTGTAGTTCTTCCTTATCCAGGCAATAATCAGTGAGTTTAATATGCTCTGCTGAGTCCAGTAATGAATTGTCCAATTTCAAATTTCCATAAAGTATCCCTGGCTCATGAAGTTAATTGAATGCTAAAATGATTTCTGTAGAGTAAAACCTGACATAATCTTCAGGAAGTGTTCCTTGTTGCTGCATAGGAAACATTAGATCTGTGCCGATGGCACAGTGAGCGCACATGTTGAAACGTTTGGCTTGAAAAGTATGGCCATTTTCACAATAAAGCTTTCTCCAGAAGCACACATCTCTGAGGTAAATGCATTTGCCTTCTCCTGTACAAGGTGTATTAGAGTGTTCCCGTACACAAGATGATGCATAAATTAAGAGTGCAGAATCCTACTCTAGCTCAGAAAGCCTAAAGCCTTCTTCTAACAGAGATGATACAGTAAACAGGTCTACTTCCTCATCTACCCATTTCAGGATGAAAAGCTGTTTATTGTCAAAAGACTAGATGTTTTAAACTTCATTGGGAAGGCCTTCAAAAGAGGTGTTCATCTTAAAATGTGCTGTCAGGACGTCTCTTCCCACAATCAGAATCTGTTGGTTAGAGGTGTTGGTCACCTAACTTCTCAGGAAGAGGGGGTCAAAGCAGTGTTTGCTGCCCTAAATGAGTGAGTATGGCCTGACTCTCTACACTGACCCACTGACTGGACTTCCTAAGGCTCCTGGAAGTCATTTCCAGTATTGGTGGCTGGGCCTGCGTAGATGTACACTAGACTTCTCAGTGTCCCTTGGGGGACTTGAGGTCGTGACTTTAACATGGACCTCTTTGACTCCCTAGGTTTTTTGTGCCTGGCTTTGTACTGGTCATTTGTGGATCTGGCAAAACTTGCTCTGGGCTCTTTATGGTTTCTGTTACATTGATATTTGGGCATAGGGGAAATTAAGATGAGTACCTTAATTTTGGTAGGACACTGGTAGTCAGTCCTGGGGAGATCTTTCCTGGGGTGTCTGTGTTGCTTGGGTGACTCACACACGTGGCCTGCATCATCTGGGTGGATTCAGTCATCTTTTCAATCTTTCTCATCTACCTTACATGCCCAGAATCCTGAGCTGTGACCTTGCAATGTGGGTAACATCAGAGTGTGTTCACTCTTGACCATTTCTAGCCAAGTGCAGCTAGGAAATGGCTGTCATTACATTGTGATGCCTTTAGACAAGGGTTCCAAGTTCCATTTGAATGAGTTTCCAAGGAAGTGAGGTCATGTTTTGGGGATCTACAACCAGAGATTTTCTCCTCTGATTAGAAAACCCAATTACCCATCTATTTCTTCATGTTAAATAAATCAGTGGCAACTCAATTATTTATTATTTGTATCCAAGTATCTATGAATCTCTTTACCTGTATATCATCAATCTATTAGTTTTGACTTTTATATCACTGGAGTTTGTGCTGTGCATTTCCTCAGTAAACTATATCTACAGACTTTTCTTTCATATATGCTCTAAGGTTCTTTGCTAACTCACTGAATTTGTCAGGTTGGACTCCAACATGAGATCGTCTTGCTTCAGTTACCCAGAGAGCTAGGATTACAGTCATACATCATCGTGTATGACTCACTGTTCTGTTTAGAAACAGCACAACTAGAAAAACTTCTCGTGATATTTTAACTTTTAAAGGAACGTGTGTACACTGACTATATATAATGAGCATAGTGCTGAGGGGTCTTATCCATGGAAAGGGGGCATTTTTGTTTGAAGACAAGGGTAGGGGGTTACAACTAGAGACCTGTGAAAGTTTAATATGTTTTTCTTTCCTGGATTGACTATATCATAATTTTAATTTAATTTGAGAGTACTGAGACTTTCTAGAAATTTCCACAATAATTTTCCTTAAGAAATAAGAATTTTGTTTCAAAGTAAAACTTCTTGGGTGATGGATCCACAGTAGATTGAAGCTTTGGGTTGCATATAATTATTCATTCTTAGCTAATCCCAAAATGTAGTATTTGGTATAATGGTACACTGTGTTTTCCTCAAAATGAGACTTAACTGGGGTTACCTAATCACACTGAGCTCTAACTCATCATTACTGTGGTGATAGGTAGTGTCCTGCAGAAGATTATATCTCACTATTCTCTTGCTTGTTGCTACTCTGTAGGGCAGGTAAGGCAAGGATAGGCTGACTTGGCTTATCATTATTTTTTTCTGGTTAGGTCTTATTTTAGAGAAAACATAAGAGAGTGAGGTAAGACACCGTGTACTGACTATATGGTAGATACTCTTTTAAATCCTGGAGAGCATCATCCCATTGGTAATAATGAACACACACATACAGCATTCCAAGATTCCCTTATAGCTGCTTGTATTCATTTCTTGTCATAGTATTCCAATCAGTCTATGTACTTTGTGTCTCAGTTTGCATTTTCTAAGCATGAGAAAACTATAATCATTCAGCATGTAGTTTTATTGAAGCTGTAATTCAATTAATACATCCATGATGATAGGAGCAAACTGACCCAGAGCAACTCCTCACCCTCTCAACATGAGAGATGAGACCTGTGAAGGAGGAGCAGCACCTCCCTCATAAGCGAGCCACACTGTTATGGAATAGTGGTGAACTGCCCCAAAGGGGTCACAGCGTGATGCAGCAGAGCCAAAAGCCAATCAAGGGACCAGAGTCTGTTGGAAGACAAACTTGGGATAAGAATGAAGAACCAGAACCCACTGTCGACATAAAGCTGTCGGCCTAAAGTCCAACAGCACAATTGAACCCCCACTTTGTGGTTTACATCTAGGAGAAAAAGAGGGCTGATTGTGCTCCCCATCTACCAAGAGGGGAAAAAATTATAGACTTGGCTTGAAAGTGTAACCACAGTCTAGGGGCAGGGAGTGAAAGATGGGTCTGTAGTGCAAGACCCATAGTCTGTAAAGTCTGATATGGAAAGCTGTATCTGGTTGAAACCTGAGACTGTAGATTGTGGAAAGAAACCACTCATTTAGCAGCAAAGTAATATTTTCTTGACTCAATCTTTTGTTTCCTGTTGTTTATCTTTATCTTTTTTTCACTGAATATTTTTCAGGGTATGAATTTTTTCCCATTTTTTTCCCTGCTTTCCATTTTAGTTTTTGTCTTTTATCTTTTTCTCTTACAACTTTTTTCTCCTCCTTCTTTCATTTATCTCTTGTTTTTACTGTCTATCTTTTTTGCTTCTCTTTATACTTTTTTTCCCAATGAATGTTTTCTATCACTATTATTTTCCTTTTATTTCATGATAGGACTGCCTATATGACCTAGTCTCTTTCTTAAGATAAGGGTGTTGGAATTCAGAGTAGGTGTTTGCTGGATCAGTCCACAGATTGGATTGGGCTGCCCTAATCCCAGTAGACTGGATAAAATATAAGGGACAGAAAGAGACTTATCTCATGTTCTCTTACAGCATTTTCTGTATTCAGTAGCCATAAACTGTTGTCTCTCTGCCATGTTCCAAACTTCTTTGGACTGGACTAATTATGGACCAGAACCTCCACAAACTAAGCAAAGTTAATCTTACTCCTTTAACTTTGGATGCCAGTTATTTTGTTTCAGCAATGAGAGAAAAGTAGCTAAATGTAGCCCAACAATTAATTTTTTGAATGTTGCTTTTTTTTTCATTCCCTTCTCTCTCCACCTTTATTAAAATAAGAATTATGCTTTATGTACCTTTATGTCAATAGTTAACTTTACATCCTGTTGAATACTGTGCCATAGTTAGAAGAGATAAAGTTATTCCACTTACTATATATTTACCAAAAGTCAATAGAAGGACAATATTTGGTTTGTTTTAGTATTCATGCTATAACTACAAATCTCTTTCTTATGCACAAGTCTGGTACTATAGAACTTTGGCTCACAAGTTTAATTCTCTCCATGTTTCTAGTTGTAAACCAAATTGAAGGAAAACCAAATCAAATACCCCATATGTCCAGTAGAGTTACATCAGACTTCTTAACACAAACCAAAGGCCAGGAGATTTTGGAGTAAAGTGTTTCAAGCCCTAAAAGAGTACAATTTCCAACCCCAATTGAACTGCCCTGAAACTTATCTTTTAAAATTGGAAATAAGATATTTTCATGATAAACAGCACCAAACAAATTCATGACTACTAAACCAGTACTTCACAAAATTCTCAGGCATAACAGAAAAATACAGTAAGGCTAGTAACCAGGGGACTTGCCAGATTCCCAACCTCTCAAAGAAGTGTACAGTGAAGGGTTAAACAAATGAGACAGGTGATATGATTTTAGGACTCCTGGAGGATCAAAACCCTCTAGCAGAATTCTGGGGGCTCGGACAAAGAATTTCTCTGGGTAGCCCATTTTTATTAGGTTTTCAAACGAAGAGAGGAGAGAGAAAAATGCAGAAACTGAGCAGGGCATTGGGAGTCACTTCAAAGACTTCTCCAACTAGTAAATTATGCCAATTTAGGAGAACTTGTTTTATCTGTATGATGACATTTATGTTAGGAGTGAGACAGCACGACTGAGATGCCTTCAGCTGCAGTCTCTATCTACTTAACTGGGCGTGGAGCCAGGTATCCTCAACTATAGCCTTATCTTGCCTTTTGCAGTATCTCTGGCATCACAGGCCACTACAGGCCTCAGCCAGGACCAGCAATTCATAGAGGTTCACTTATTATGAATCAGCTCCCATCCTCAGGTAAGGGGCTGAGGCCTAGGACAGACTCACAGATAAACATAAAAAGCCAATGAGTTAATTTTAATCCTCTGAGCCACTTCATAGTGGTCTCAATCAGCTACCAATGACATAAAGTCTAATAGAATGAATATACCATGTAGGGTTAACAGTTAAGTAGATAGGAAAGATAGAGAATTGAAATCAGGAAAATAAGGCAATGACAGCAAAAATTCAGTACATATCAGTAATAAATCTTAAGGTGAATGGCCTCAGTTCCCCAATTGAAAGACACAGACTGGCAGGATGGATCAAGAAACAAAATGGAACAGTAAGGTGTATGTAAGAAAAGCACATTTAATCCAAGAGAAACTCATAGACTAAAAGTCAAAATGTGGAAAACACTATCGCACATAACAGGAACCTGAAAAAAGCAGGTATGGCTATCTTATACTTTGGTAACTTGGTTCATGAATTTAATTTGTTCTACAATTTTAGAAAACATGACTACCTGCGTGTGTGTGTGTGTGTGTGTGTGTGTGTGTGTGTGTGTGTGTGAAAGAAGTGCTGTGTTCATTTCCTGATGCAGAGTTTACCAACAAAAATAAGATTTTGCCAAATACTTCTCTCTGTGAACAAAATTTTTTTGCCAATGAAAGTGTTAATAAACTAAGGTAACACTGTATTTGCACAAAGTAAATTTTAGCCAAAACTGATCAAAAGAGTCAAAGAAACTCACTAAATATTGGTTAAGAGACCAATCCCTAAGGAAGAGGTAACAGTTACTGAAATATATATATATATATATATATATATATATATATATATATATATATATATATATATATATGCCAAAAAATGATGCATGCAGCTTCATAGAACAAGTACTACTGTTCACAAAAGATTAGATAGATACAAGCATAGTTATAGTGGAAAAGCTGGAAACCCCTATCTCATAAATAGAGATCTATTGTACAAAAAAATCCCAAAGAAACATCAGAATTGAACAAAACCTCAAAGAAATGGAAGTAATAGATATGTAGACTGTTGTATTCAAAAGCAAGAGAACACAAATTCTTTTCAGTAACATATGGAACTTTCTCCAACTAGACCATATCTTAGTCAAGAAATCAGCATTAAGTAAATGTAAAAGAGTTGAAATTATACCATTCATATTATCAGAGCATAGCACAACAAAGTCAGAAATCAATGACTGAAGAACTAACAGAAATTATAAAAATTCGTGGAAACTAAATAATATACTCTTTAGTAAACAATGGGGTACAAAACAAAATCAATGAAAAAATAAGATAGTTTTTGGAACTAAATGATAATACCAGATCTCATGGGACACAATGAAAGAAGTACTAAAAGAAGTTTATAGCTGTGAATGCCTTAATCACAAAAGAAGAACGATCCCCAATAAATAGTCTAGCAGTACACTTCAAGGTCCTACAAAAACAAGAAAAATCCAAATCCAAAGCTAGTGAAAGAAAGGAAGAAAGGAAGAAAGGATCAGAGGAAAAATCAGATTGAAATAAAAAATAAAATAAAAAGAATTAATCAATCTAAGATTTGTTTCTTTGAAAAGAATAGGCATACCTTTAGCCATTTTAAACAACAAAAAAAGAAATAAAAAGAAAAGAAAAATCAATGTCATTAGAAGTGAAAACATGTGACATCACAACAGACACTGCCAAAAAATAAAGATGATTAACAGCTATATTGTACACCTATACAACAAATCGTTGAAGAAGTCAGAAATGGATAGATCTCTAGATATATATGTATTATCAAAATTGGACCAAGAAGATCTAAAAACTCTGAATAATCCAAAAATAGGTAATGGAATCAAAGTTGTTATAAATAATCTACCAACAAAGAAAAGCCCAGGTCTCTACAAGCTCACTGTAGTATTCTTCAGACACTTTAGGGAGGTTCTAACATCAATACTCCTCTGACTCTTTAATGAAGTTAAAAGGGTAAGAATACTCCCAAAGTCATTCCTGAAAGCTTCTGTCACCCTGGTTCCAAAATCAACCAAAGACCCAAAGAAACAAGAGATTCATAGAACAATCTCTTTAATGAACATAGAAACAAAGGTCCTCAACAGGATGCTGGGAAACACAATGCAACAACTCATCTAATAGATTACATAGCATGAACAAGAAGACTTTATACCAGGGTATGTGGATAGTTCAGACTACATAAATCAATAGAGTAATGCATCATATAAACAGAATCACAGTCAAAAATCATAAGATCATTGCAATAGATACAGGAAAAATAAATATCCTTCCATGACAAAAACACTGAAGAAAACAGGTGTAGAAAGACCTGATGTCAACCTGATAAAAGTCATTTATGACTACTGTCAACATCATATTAAGTGGGGAAATATTAAATACATTCCCTCTAAAAAGGAGGAACAAGACAAGGATGCCTTCTATCACCACTTCTGTTCAACATAATACAGTACTCAAACATTAGCAAGAACAACTGGGCAAGAAAAAGAAAGAAAAGATATGCACGGGAAAGGAAGAAGTCAAATTATCATTATTTGCAGGTGACATGTTTCTCTACAATGAAGATGTCCAAAAAGTCCATTAAAACACTTTTCAAATTAATAACCAAATTCAGTGATGTAACCAGACACAAAATAGATCACACAAAAATCAATAGAGTTCCTGTACACTAATAATGAACATGCTGAGGAAGTAATTAGGGGAAAAATACAATCCAAAATAGCACAAAAGTGAAAGACTTCTACAATGAAAAATACAGTACCCTTAAAAAAGAAATTAAAGAAGAAGTGGGAATATATATCCCTTGTTCCTAGAAAGCCAGGAAAAATAAAGTCAACTGACTTTAGCTCCAAAAGTGATGTACAGATTTAGATGCAAGTCCAATCAAAATTCTAAGAGCATTCTTTACTGAACTAGAGAAAAGTTTCTTAAAATTCGTAAGGATTTAGAAGAGATCCAGAATAGCAAATGCAACCCTGGGTAAAAAGAGGAAAGTGAGTGGCATTGCAATCCCAGGCTTCAAGATATATTTCAAAGCTACTAAAAGAAAAATTGCATGGTAGTGGCACAAAGATGACATAAGGATTAATGGAAAAGAACAGAGGATGCAAACAACACAAGTATAGTCAACTATTTGATCTTTGACAAAGGGGCCAATACACACATCAGAATAAAGATGGATTCTTCAATAAGTAGTGCTGGGAAAATAGACTTTGCACCCACAGAACACTAAATCTAGACATATATCTCACAGCATATACTAAACTGAAACCAAAATGAATCAAAAATCTTAATGTTAAACCAGAAACACTTAAGATGCCAAAAAATGAGAGAATTAAAACTTTTTTTAATGGAAAAAGGTAAAACAAAATTTCATAACAAGATGATAGGATAATAACAATATATATTGCATATTATTATCTTTAAAACTCTTGAAATCATAAGCACAGGCAAGAACTTTTGGAACACATTTCCTTTTGCACAGGAAATAGTCCTGATAATCAATAATTTGGATAATATTACATTAAAAATATCTGTACAGCAAAATACTAAAACTGGAAATTCAATTTATCCACCTATTCCCCTTCCAAATATCTTCCCCAAAGAGTTAAAGACATCATATTACAGTGATACCTGCATATCCATGTTTATATAGCACAACTCACAATAACTAAATCTTGGAAACAGCCTATGTCCACAAACTGATAATGGATTAATGTGGTATTTGTATACAATGGGCTATTATTCTGCCACAAACAAGGATAAACTTGAATCATTTGTAGGAAAATGGATGCTTCTTGAGATCATGACTTTAGGTAAAATAAGCCAGATACACAAGCTTAAATATCACATGGTTTTTCTTATATGAGAAACTCAAAATATAATTAAGGAGCAAAATAAAAGACAGATAATAGGAAATAGCTCTTTCTCAAATGGTAAAGAAATCAAGAAATGGAAGGAGTAGGGAAATAAACAATAATTAAGATAAATTATGTACACATACCATCTTCACACAAGAACGGCAAACATTATACAGTGCTAACATGTACTATTAAAAAGTAAAAAGTACAAAAAGAGAAAAAAGTTTAAAATTTGCCTGGTGATTCAGCTTCTAGTAGGATAACTGGAAAACATGGCGAAAAGGGGAACATTGTAAACATTAGTCCTCTAGGGAAAAATTAAAATTGTTGTTCCTTTAGGTGGCTGAAAAGACACAGTTTTCTAAAACATTGCAAAACAGCCAATAAAACCAAAAGTTACAAAAAATTAATACAATAAATGCATATATGACAATATACTCTTATGGTTTTAAAGAAAACTCATTAATTTACAAGAAATTTTATTATATATTGCTGAATGAAAAAGAAAGAAGATCAAGAAGAAAGTTAAAAAAAGACACCAACGAAGAGAAAGAGACAGAGAGAGAGAGAAAATGAGACAGAGAGAGGCAGAGACAGAGGCAGACACAGAGACAGACACAGACAGAAACAGAGAGGGACAGAGACAGAGAGACAGACACATCTAAAAATTAATACTTTTACATGTTTTGATAGGTTCTACGGTTAAAAAATTATGAGTTTTCTTCTTTGTTTCTTTTGTGCTCTAAATACTCACATTTAATATGTAACACTTGTAATTTTAAAGGAATATTTTAGTGGACGTCTCAATATTTGATCTAGTATCATGGCTCACTACTGGACATTTTGGTACCAATGTGTAATTTTTAAACATAGCTGGGACAAGTGTCTAGCACTTAGCATTTTAAGGGTGCTGTGGACTTTTTTCATCTGGTCATTTCACATCGTGAAACTCTCTTATGTCCACCCTGATATGAAATATTGAATGCTGTTATTTTAAAATGCCCACCCAGCTCGTTTCGCAGCCTCACCTGTGAATTGTCTGCCTCGAGCACAAAAGACACGGGCATGTACAGAGCACACGCTGTCCTCCTGAAGTCAAGTGGCCCAGCAGCTGAGCACAGGGTAGCCACTGCTTTTCTAAACTAAGTCATCAGCATTCAGGTTTATTTGCAGTGTTGGACTCTGTAATTAGTAAATGGGTTTCGGCTTGCCATTTGGGCACTCTGCCTCTAAAAGTAGCACCATCACCAATCTAGATTTTCTAAAGATGTGTGCCGATGTTGCTGTGCACTTGTCAAATTCAGGCTATTCTCCTTCATGACCATGGCTCATTGTACTTCTGATGAGTGTATTGTTCTTTTTCATTCCTCCAATTCTAACTCCAACCCATAAGCGACACAGGCCACTGAAAAGCAAGCATGAGTGTGTTTGTATGTGTAAGGGGCAAAGTGTTGTCCTTTTAAACAACCAGTTCCCCCAAAGAACCAGCTTCCTCTAAATGTTAAAGATCCTTTATTTTGGCAGACTACTGTGGAGATGTCAGTTAAGTGATTGATTTCTGAACACTGGCACGAGTGACTGATCCTGGCTGATCCACCCAGGTAACTGAAATCGCATCCACTGCCAGCTATGGATAAGTGAACCACAGAAAAAAAAGTATTAAAATATCTTACTACTGTGTTCCCACGGATGAGAATATATAGCAACACAGCAGTAAAGGAGCGTGAAGATAGAGGTATTAACTAGCTGTCTTTTCTTGTTACCAGTTTAATACAAGATGGTTCTGCATTTGGGAGGTAAATCTCACTGCTATTATGTATTTCCTAAAACTCATGTGATTTCTGCAAGTGTTGTGCTACTTTGAATCAGCCACACACATTCCATTCCTTTTGTTTATTTTCCTTTTCATATTCTCTCCCAGCAAAATCACTTTTTGCAGCAAATTGAAAACCAGGTATGTGACATTTGCTATCAGAAATGAAAACACACTTTCCTTGCTTTTGGTAATTCTTGTCTAGCTTTATATAACCACATTTGGATTTGTTTCTTATTTTCAAACAACTTGAACCTTTAACCAGCCTAATACATTTCATGGCCAATATAGTTATCAAGGAAACTTGAATTTTTAAAACAAATCTTGCCAAACAATTTAAAGAGATAGATCATTACACAACTAATGTGACAAGAACCTGGAGTCATGCATTATAAAATAATTTCCGTGACCCAATCAGCAGGTCATCTACTTTTAGCAACATTTCACTCAGTATGATGCTGTTACATCAAAGGCACGGGCAGTCTGCTGGAATTCCTGACTGTGATGGATATGACTTAGTGAGAAGTAGGTACAAACAGTACAGAGTTGAGTATGCTGGAAAGAATCAACTACTTTTTTGTGATGGCTGACTTTATATTTAGCTTCACATAGGAGTGACTTGTAGCTAATAAAAAGTATCAAATTTACCACATATCTAATCATCACTTGTAAAAGGACCAAATTAGATATCTTCGTTGAAGAGCAGTTGAACTCACTAGATAATAAAAGTTGGTAAGATTACATTGCAATGTGTGCATACATGTGTGTTTAGTTTAAAAAGATAATACAAAATAATGAAGAGCTGAATGGTAGATATACTATCATTGACAAACACAATGTTTGAAATAAAATTGAAGGAATTATCCTCATAATTAACTTTACAGCAAGTGAGATCAAAATATTTTGGAAATATTCAAATAGCTCTTTTACTTACATATGTAATGTTTGCATTTCAAATAGATACTTTGAGATCCGAGCTCTCAAAATTTATCAAGTGAATAATCTTACAAACAGAGACATATGCATTGCATATATGTGGTATGAATTTTTTAAAAAACAAATAAATAAAAGAATGGATACAGGTGAAACAGCAGTTTACTGCTTTTGAGGTTTCAGAAACTTTCACATCAGTATTTTAAGTGTTAATAGTAAACAATAAGACACTGAGATTTTGAGATTTTGGTCTTTTTTAAAAATTTCTTCTTGCCACCAATCCATCCTAAGATGTACCTCAATTATTTCAAAATGGAAAATAGGTCATATAAAAACATTATCCATTATTAACAGGCTTAAATCTATTCATCTATTCTTTCTTTGCTTGCACTCATACATTCCCTCATTCATCTGCTTAATATTTGTCATTCCCAGAACTAACTGGTACTGTGATATTAACAAAAAATAGGCATAAAGTTAAGTTCCCTAATTCTAGATACTTATATTAAATATCATAATCTGTAATAAATTAATAGATTAAGTTATCGACCATATCACTTCTTAGCTATGAATGGTAGAGATTTCTTGTTGCTACTCAAAATCAATTTTAAACTTCTTCTTTATAAACTGAAGGTTTTCTCTCTAAGTATCATGGTCCATGATACCCTTATTAACTATTAGGACATGAGGAAGAATTACTCTGTGGGAGACATGTCAAAGCTCACATTCTGATACCAAAAAGATGGAAATGCAGAAAATATCAGGATAGAGAAGTTTGTACTAAGTGCTTCCAGTCTTTCTGCCCTGAAACTTAGCCATAAACGACTTTGCATAAGTACTGTACATTACCCAATTGTGCCACTGGAACTCAGGGTCAGAGAGGACATTTTGACCTGTCTTGCCGTAAAGTAATTCATCAGGCCCTGATTTTAGAGGCACCTTCTCCTATTTCCAGGGGCCAAGAAGAACCTGAACAACAGGCTTTGCTAAGATTCCCCACACTCCTGTTAGTTTCTATTCCATTATATTACCTTAGTCCAATCACAGCTCTGCATGAATTTCCATAAAAAATATCTAGAGTTATGGTTTGTCTAAATGTCCCTCCAAAGCCTCATATGGTCGTAGGTCAGGCTTTTCAGAGGTGAATGGATCTAGGATGTGTGATGTGGGATTAGAAGTGTGTGATTGCTAAATTAGTTCATTGACTGGCGTGGCATAGTTCTTGGTGTGGATAATGAGAAGACCCACCTAAGGCATGTATGGTACCATCCAAAAGGCTGATAGCCTGGAGCAGATAAAAGGAGAGGCAGGCTAGTG
The DNA here is from genome assembly GCA_004027295.1 of Dolichotis patagonum. NCBI lineage: Eukaryota > Metazoa > Chordata > Mammalia > Rodentia > Caviidae > Dolichotis > Dolichotis patagonum. The sequence goes on from PVJX010006259.1 coordinate 18,256, forward strand.
CTGCTGTTTCCCTTGCTTCTGCTGCCTCTGCTTGTCCTGTTTGGCCATGGACTCTTTCTCCTCTGCAATTACTCCTTTGCAATACCAGCTGGGAGCCAACTGCCTCTGCACTGAAACCTCTACAGACTGTGAGTAAAATACATTTCCTCTTTTAACTATGGGTATTAGGTATTTTGTCTCAGCAAGGAGAAGAGTAAGACACGGTTTTTTCTGAGACTTTATTTATATCTTTACTTGTGAGCCTGCTATGTCACATACATAACCTTGGGTAAATTGATTTGTTTTGTTTTGCTATAATCATGTCAGCTATAAGACTTTTCATAAGTTAAGAAATTAAAATAGAAATAAAATATCTTGAGACAAATTTAGATGGAAATGCAGCATATGAAAACGTATGGGCTGCAGTAAGCCTGATGTGGTGGTGAGTCCCTATAACCCCAGCACTCAGGAAGATGAGGCAGGAGGGTTGCCCTGAGTTTGAGGCCAGCCTGGGCTACACAGCAAGTTTAAGACAACCTGATCTACACAGATCTTGTCTCAAAACAAAACCAAAACAAAACAAAACCTATTGAATGCAGCAAAAGCATGTCTACAACATAAATTAATAAGGATAAAGGCCTGAATTAAGAAAAGAGAAAATGCTCAATCGACCGAACTTTATACTTTAGGGAATAGAAAAGAAAAACTAAGCTCAAAGTCAACAGATGGCTGGAAAGAATGATGAAAAATAGATGTTATAAAAAATAATTTAAAAGATTAATAAAATTAAATTTCTTTTTCTAAAAAGAAAAAAGAATTTGGGAAAATTTTAGCTAGACTAAGAAAAAAAGAGACTCACATAAACAAAAATATAATAGGAGAAATATTGCAGCTCATATCAGAGCGATATGATGAATAATTCTATGGTAAAGTATGTAACAACAAAGTGAATACTCCTGAAGACATGAACAAATTCCCAAACACATAAACCTACTAGGACAGAATCATAAAGTAGAGCAAACTTAGTAAGTCAGAAGACAGAACAACTAACAAAAACTTCCTAAACCTGAGATTCCCAGGACCCAATGGTTTCCCTGGTGAATTCTACCAAACATTTACTAAGGGACATTCCAAAGTCAGTTTTTTTGAAGCCATAATTACCCTAGTATCAAAGCCAAAAAGGGCATTGGAGAAAAAAAGAAAGAAAAAGAATAGACTAAAAATATTCTTGGTGACTCTAGATGCAAAAGCTGAATACTTCTAAAAAAAAGGCACAAAAATGGTCAAGCAAGTTCAACATTGCTAATCATGATGAAAATGCAAATTAAAGCCACAAGGACATACCACCTCATACCTGTTAGAATGACCATTATTAAAGAAATTGAAAGACAAGTATTGACAAGAATTTGGGAAAAAGGGAATCTTTAAGCAATTAGTAAAAATGTAACAGTGATGCCATTGTGAAAATCAGTACAGAGATTCTGTGAACAAGTGAAAATACTACTGCTATAAGATCCAGAATTTTCCCATCTGGGTGTATATCTAAAAGAAATGAAATCAATATTTTGAAGAGATCATTGCACTATTATTCATTACAGTCATAGTCACAATAAGTAAGCTATAGAATCATTTTATGTGTTTATTAATGAATGAATAAAGAAAAACAGGTATTATATAACATGCAAGTATTTCATTATAAACAAAAGAGAAATGTCTTTAACTTTTAAAAAGGGTAAATCTTTTCATTTATAATAACAAGGATGAAACTGGAGGACAACAACTTCAGTGAAACAAACCAAGTATCATGAAATTTGGATGCAATACAGATAATATGTATTTTCCACAAGATGTGCCTGGATGATTCACATTTTTATGCATCTCTATTCAGCAGTGTAATTTTTGACAAGTATAATGCTCTGTAGTAAAAAGTACATTAACTCTCACATTAAACATAGATTCATATTAAATATTTTAATGATAACATGTACATAACAGAAAACATTTTATTGAATTAAAGGCCCTCATATTTCATACAAAAAACCTGCTACTGGCTATTAACTTTGATACCAGCATCAAAATGCATATGTAATCAGTTAAATAAGCAGAATGGATGAAATCAAGTATGTTCAAACATGAATTTCCTAAGTTCCAAAACTATTTTCATCTGTGTTGTTTTGTGCTGTCATTTTCTGATTTTAGATCTTTCTAGATCAATCACTCTAAGCATTTTCCACCCAGGAAGACACAACTACATTCCAGATGCTCAACCCTCAGGAAACTCGTAGACTTAGCATGCTCAGAAATAGAATTATAAAGCGCTCTATCGTGAAAGGGAGAATAGTCATCACATTCTCTACACAGAGGACTCAGACTCCAAGGCTACTAATTGGCATTTAGAGAACAAGATCCTGGAATTATCAGCATCTTACATTTTCTAAAACCATCTGGCACAATGAAAAAGAGTCCTCGATTGTGCACAACTTTCAAAAAAACACTCAGTAAAAAGTCAAGTAGATATAAAAATTTTGTATATAGCTGCTTTGCACAACAATCCCAAATATGCTATTATACTTTTAATATGACTTAAATGTTTTAAAAATGAAACTGTGTTTATAAAGTGTATTACTTGATTTTCTTTGTAATAAACTGTATGTATATAGAGTCATTAACCATTTCAGCAACCAAGCTTTTTGTATTTGGAAAATATATATACATGTATACATACAAATATATACATACATGTATAGCTCACACTTTAAGGATTTTGCAATTGGGTGGAAATATCTGTTCAATTTGTCTTCTAACACAGTAGTACTGCTGAATTTCTAATGAAAAATTCCTTATTTTATTGTAAGTTATATTGCTTTATAACTGTGCTGTCATTTGAGAATTCTACCAAGCTTTCATGCATATAGCTAGCTCTGTAAATCTGTTTTTCATCTGAGGTTAGTAGAGTGCTACAAAATCCTCGTTATCAAAAGCAGTGGGGGCTGATAGTCTAGGCAAGGACAGCTAGAGTATCTAAAGGCTCTCAGTCAATTCTATGGGTCCATGTACTAATATGAGTGATTGAAAGCTAGTACCATAAAAAAGGGTAAAGTCCAAAGACTTAAGTGACTGCTAAGGACTTTACATTTAATTCCCTAGTGTGATATAAAATCAGAGGCCCATTGTCTAAACTTCAGTTTGGCTAACAAGCCTGACAGACACAACAACTTAGAGGGCAAGAGTGAGTTTTGAGGCCAGTGGTTGGGGAGAGTGGGTATTGTTCAGATCAAGATAGAATCGGAATGTTCTCTGAGCATGGAGAGATAACATACAAAGAGAAAGATACAAAGGTTTTGTTCAGTGAAATACGAGATATCACCACAATATTACTGAGACCTTCCAAAACTTGAAGGTCTCACAAGTTCAAAGATTTAGGTGCAGAAAAAAATGTGTAATCTTCTGAGAAGGTAGTGATTGTAAGTCAAAAATAAATGTTTGGTATGTCAGTGTCTATGTGTGAAAGTCATTAAAATGCAGGAGAATTTGGCATATCCAGTTCTTTTCTCTAGCACTGGCACCTTCATCAAGTTACATTTGAGAAACAAGGATGCTCTATGTGTGAAGGCAGAAAGTAATGTGCATATCAGTCCTGGCATTCCATAGAAATGATGCTAAGGGCTATTGGTCCTCATTTGCATTGTAATAGAAATTCTTAGGCTGTAATGAGTAGTGTTTTCAAATGCAAAATGATACAATGATTCCAGTATGGTATATTTTAAATTATTTTCTATTTATTTGTATTAAATGTCAGTGTCCTGTCACTTCAGTGCATCAATGGAAATGCTTGAGAATAGAAAGTGATATGGGAAGTTATAGATTTAATTTTTCTAAAAAAATAGGAATTTTCAAAAGAGAAAATTAATTCTACTTAGAGAGTAGGACCCACAGTTCACATATTGTATCACTGCATTTGAGCAATAACGTTAATAATATTTGTTTACTGATATATACCTAACCGTGAAAATTGTACCATAAGACATTCAGAAATCTTTAAATATCTGAATCTCTTTTATTCTCAAGTTTAGCTCCCCAGTCTATTGATTGTATTTTTACCTTCAGTAGAACATGAAAATCATAAATATCAGTTGTACAAATTGTACGTATTTTGTATAAGATCTGCTTGCTTTTCTGTGACACCAGGAAGGTAACCCCACAATCCGTCCTGGCCACACTCTTACCAGCACCAACTCCATTCTTACTGAATCAGTGTTCCCATAAAAAAGGAATCCAAGTACACTGAGTATAAATGGTAGCTGTGTGGAAAATCTTGCTTCAGCTTGTTATCAGCTTGAAAAGACAGATTGTCACTAAATGTGCAAAATTTGGTAAATACATGCTGAGAATTTCAAAAGTTCAGAAACTAGCAAGATGAAAAGTAGGCTGGTAGCTAAATCTTGACTCTTTCTTCTCTCTGTTGTAGTCTGAGACTGAGAAAGTCACAAAATTTCTCAATCTTGGATTACTAAGAAGTCATCTGATACTTTCATATTGAATCTTTGGTAAGAGGAAAAAAATCAAACATAAAATTATATGTGAACAAGTGTTTTTTCTGTTGTTCTTGGGAAAAGCAGAGTTGGGTAGTGACATGTATCATTGCACAAATCCAACACAGTGTTTCATTTTATTTTTAAAACTTTAAATGTCATTTATTTTTATTTTTTCTAAAACAGTATTTTATAAATACTGATACTGTAAAGAATTTGAAGTTTGGAATAAAAGCAAAACTATATACACCATCTATAAATTGACAAACATTTTAAAACAAAATATATATTTTTTCATTATCAGTAAGTATTGAATAGATAATCAAATTACTTCAGCAAAAACGTTTTAGCTAAAATTTTTAAAAGATTTTATTTTTCTTATAGTAGAGTCAGTTTCCAAGACAAACTAAAGTGTCTATATGTCCAGCAATTATGTTTTCCCAGATAAATTATTTTAACATTAAACAATCCTATAATATTCTTGCAGAAGAAATTTAAGAGGATATTTTTGTTCTATTTTTAACTGTACAGTGGTTGCTTAACTTACTGCCATGATTATTCAACCATGACCTAATCTATAGAATGTTGCCACAGTTCAAATATTGTTTCTAGGTTGTGTGTGGAGAATGAAATGTAGATTGAAAGATGTGACCATAATGGCAGGTTAGAAGGGAAAATCTTAAAATACAAACCTAGAGGTCACCATACCATTTCAGTTTAAGTGAAAACCCTGGGTAATTTCAAGGAAAACAGAGGGAGGGTTTCTGTAGAGAAAATGAGAGGATGCATCAGAGATGGAGATCGGAAGTAACTGAGCAATTTCCATGCTTATGTCAGTTTAGTTTCTGTAATTTCACTCTGCTGTCGCACAAAATTTTCATCCCTCTCTACAACTTACTTTACTGCATCATTTCTATGCTTCTTTGTATCTGTGAATAATTCACATATAATGAAGCTTTTGATATAATTTCTACATGCCAGAAATGTTCTGATTATATGGCTTTTGAATTTCCCAGAGAGCTCAGTGTAAATTTCAATAGTGAATTCTATGAGCTAGGGGAAAATGCATTAAACTGAATTTCAGGAATCCTGGGTTCCCTTCCATTCCTACATTATGTGTACGTGCAAGCCACATAACCTTTCAGAGTCTCTGTTCCTGTAACATAACAGTGCCTTATCGCAAGGTTATGAATTTTGAAATGAAATAAAAATAGAAAAAGGTTCTATCTGCTTGAGGAGCTTTTTCACAAGGAAGATGTCAGTTGGCTATTATGGCAATAAAAAAAGACATAAGAGCTCTTAATTGTCCAATCTGAAATCTAAACTCTGTGATGCAATGTGTAAATATTTGTCTGTGTAAATATCTTATACTTTGTGTGTTGATTGTATGGTATATTTGAATATTCCATTTTATAATGCAAATTGTAAGTTTTGCCTTTAAATTTCTGCAGTATAATCAGAAGAACATCTAAGGCTTTGGCTAGCTGTGAGCTCCAGAGGCTCTGAACTCCTCCCAGCCAGAGGCAAAGTCAGGAGGTACCACACTAGGGGTCATGCTCCACCTAGCTGCCTGGGTCCCAGAGGTTTTGAAGTCCATCCAGCTAGGTGCTAGGCCCTGCTGACACACTGGGGGTGTATCCCTACTAGCTGCCTGGGTGCCAGAGGTTCTCAACTCCACTCAACCAGGTTCTAGGCCCCAGCAACACACTCCTGGAGTGTGTAACTGCTAAGAGGATCCAACATCGGCCCAGCCCAGCATCCCAGAGCAACCCAGTGCAGAACACCCAGCCAACCTCAGGCCACAGAGCACACGGATCCGGGGAACACCCGGCCAGGCTCACAGGCCACAGAGCACATGGATCTGGAGAACACCCGGCCAGCCTCACAGGCTACAGAGCATAAGGATCTGGCACCATAGGTCAGGGGTGCACCCCTGCTAGCCACAGGGATATCAGAGGATTGAAGCTCTGCCCAGTGCAGTGCTCCAGTGCACTCCATCAGGAGGGTGCCTGACCAGCCACATGTCCCAGAGAAAATGACAAAACAAAAAAGCAAGAGGCAATCTCAGTCCTCCAGCCCATTGAGAACAAACCCAACCGACAATGAAATGGAAGACACTGGAAACTGGACAACTGAGATTTCTGAAAGGACAGCAAATCAAGTAAAGAAACAACTCCATGAAGTTATAGAGGAAATCAGGTTATAAATAATCTCTCAGTAAAACATGAAATGACAAACATTATGAAAGAAATGCTGTATGTATCTAAAAAACATCAAAATAACAAAAATAGACGAGCACAAAAAATGATGCAAACCTTGAACGAACAATATAAGACAGAATCAGAATGCATGAAACAGATTCAAAGGGATATTCAAGAAATTAAAAATTCCACCGACAGCTGACAATACTGCTTGAATGAAGCTGAAGATTGACTCTATTACAACTATGAAAGAAAAGATCTCTTAAAAATAAGAAACCTGGAAACAACAATTCAATAGCTATCAGATTATGCAAAGAGAAATAATGTAAGATTGATAGATGTCAATGAAAAAGCAGGAGTCAACAAAAATAACCTGTGGAGACTATTTGGGGAAAAATTCAAGATGAAGAGCACCAAATATGAGAGCACCTATTTAAGACAAATTTTAATAAACATAAAAAACAAATAAACAGTACTACAGTTTTAACAGGAAACTTCACACCCCATTGTCACAAAAAGACAGATCAACCAAATAAAAAATCAGCAAAGAAATAACAGAACTAAATCAAACTTGTGAAAACATGGACCTAGTAGATGTGTACAGAGTGTTCCACCCAACAACATCAGAATATACATTCTCAGCTGCACAGTCCATATACTAACTCACAGAACATGCTTAAGTAAATGCAAAGGAACTGAAATAATTCTATGCATATTATCTCACCATAGTGCAATAAAATTAAAAATTAATGATGAAAAAACCCACAAGAACCCCATAAATACATGGAAAATAAACAACACTCTTCTAAACAACCAGTGGGTTACAGAAGAAATTAAACAATATCTACAATGGAATGAAAATGCAAATACAAATTACCCGAACCTGTGAGACACAATGAAAGCAGTCCTCAGAGGGAAATTTATAGCACTAAACTCTCACATTTAGGAAAAGGGAAAGAACACACATAAACAAATTAATGTTGCACCTCAGACTTCTAGAAAAAGAACAGCAAGTCAAGTCCAGAGCCCAAAGAAGACAGGAAATGATTAAGATCAGAGCAGAAATTAATGCAATTGAAACTAAGAAAATAATAGAGAAAATTAATGAATCAAAGAGATGGTTCTTTGAAAGAATACATAAAATTGATAAAATCCTAGCCAACCTTATCAAAAAGGGGGGGAGCTCAAATCCATGCAATAAGAAATGAAAAGAGCAAAAATCACTATAGATCCTGCAGAAATACAGAAGATCATCAGTACCTACTTTAGAAACTTTACTTTTATAGGTTCAATATCACAGAATAAATAGACAGATTCCAAGAAACATATGAATTACCAAAGCTGAATCAAGAAAATGTAAAACTGCTGAATAACCGAAATTCAATTAATGAAATTGAAAATGCAGTTAGAACCCTACCAACAAAGAAAAATCCCAGGTCCTGATGGATTCACTACAGAATGCTAGAAGAAATTCAAGGAAAACTTAATGTCAACACTCCTAAAACTCTTCAATGAAATTGAAAGGGAAGCAATACTCCCTAACTCATTCCTGGAAGCAAGTATTACCCTAATACCAAAGCCAGAGAAAGACTCAACCAAAAAAGAAAACTATAGGCTAATGTAATCTTTGCATCTAATGAACATAGATGCAAAAATCCTCAATAAAATACTGGCAAATAGAATGCAACAAGTCATCAGGAATATTATGTACCATGGTTAAGTGGGATTCATCCCAAGAATGCGGGACGGTTCAACATACATAAATCAATAAATGTAATCCACCATATCAACAGAGTCAAGGGGAGAACCACATGGTCATCTCAAAGATACAGAAAAAACTTTTGATAAAATCCAACAATCATTCATGATAAAAAAAAAAACCTTCAGAAACTTGGAATATATGGTGTCTACCTCAATCTGATAGAAGCCCTATATGATAAACCAAAAGCTAACATCTTACTAAATGGACAAAATTGAAAACTTTCAATCTAAAATCAGGAACAAGACAAGGATGTCCATTATCACCACTTCAGTAGAGTTCTGGAAACATTAGCCAGAGCAATTAGACAAAAAAGAGAAATAAAAGGAATAGGATAAGAAAGGAAGAAGTTAAATTATCATTATCTGCAGATGATACAATACTCTATATAGAAGACCCCCAAAACTCCATTGAAAGACTCCTAGGTATAATAACCAAATCCAGTATTGTAGCTGGAAACAAGGTCAACACTCAAAAATCAGTAGCATTCATGTACACAAACAACAAACTCACTGAGAGAGAAATAAGGGAAACCACACCCTTCACTATAGCATCCAAAAAGAAACAATGAAATACATAAGAATCAATCTTACAAAAGAAGTAAAAGATCTATACCATGAAAACTATATTACACTTATAAAAGAAATTGAAGAAGATTTCAGAAAATGGAAAAATATTCCCTATTCATGGATAGAAAGAACAAACATTGTGAAAAATGACCATTCTCCCAAAATTGTTATACATATTCAATGCAATTCCAATCAAAATACCATTTGCATACCTCACAGATCCAGAGAAATTTTCCCTAAAATTCATCTGGAAGAGATTTATAATATCAAAGGCAATTCTGGGCAACAAAGCTAAGGCAGGAGGCATCACAATCCCTGATTTGAAATTATATTACAAAACTACTGTGATAAAATCAGCATAGTATTGGCGTAAAAACAGACTTGAAGATCAATGTAGTGGATTAGAAGATACAGCCACAACTACAAGCACACTCAACCACTTCATCTTTGACAAAGGGACCAAATATGTACATTGGGAGAAAGACAGCCTCTTTAATATATAGTGCTGGAAAAACTGGCTCTCCAAATGCCAAAAACTAAAACTAGACCTATGTCTATCACTATGCACTAAAGTCAAAGTAGATCAAAGATCTAAATATTAAAACAGAAACACTAAATCTGCCGGAAGACAAAGCAGGCAGAAATCTTGACTACATAGGAGTAGGCACAGAATTCATGAACAGAAATCAAACTGCATGGGAAACACTTCATAGAATCACCACCTGGGATCTCATATTATTGAAAAGTTTTTGCATGTCAAAAGAAATCTCCAACAGAGTAAAAAGAAAACCCATGAATTGGAAAAATATCTTAGCCAACTGTCCCTCTGACAAAGGATTTTATTTAAAACGTATAAAGAAATTTAAAAAATCATGTCCCCGAATTCAAGGATCCAATCCAAAATTGGAGATCTGAGATGAATACACACTTCTCAGATGAAGAAATACAAATGGCAAATAAATATAAGTAAAAATGTTCAACATCAATGGTCATTCAGGAAACACAAATTAAAACAACACTGAGATTCCATCTCACCCCATACAGAATGGCCAAGATCAAGAAATTAACCAACAACAAATGCTGGAGGGGCTGTGGAGAGAAAGGACCGTTTCTCCACTGTTGGTGAAAGTGTAGACTGGTGCAACCACTGTGGGAATCAGTGTGGAGTTTCCTCATTAAGCTAGGATTAGAGATTCCATTTGACCCAGCTATCTCACCTCTGGGTATCTTCCCAGAAGAATTGAGAACATCATACTACATATATGTGAACCCATGTTTATAGCAGCACAACTTGTAATAGCCAAATCTTGGAAACAGCCCAAGTGCCCATCAATCAAAGAATGGATACAAAACGATGTGATATTTTTATATAATGAAGTACTACTACTCAACTAAAAAGAAAAAATTGTTGTTGTTGTTGTTTTTTTTTTTTTGGTACCAGGGATTGAACTCATGACCTTGAGCTTGCCAGGCAGGTGCTTAAGCCACTGAGCTAAATCCCCAAAAAGAAAAATTGTATCAAGACTTGTAAGTAAATGGAGTGATTTGAGACCATATTCATAAGTGAAATAAATCAAACTCACAAGTGTACATACCATATTGTCTCCCTAGTATAAGACACTGAAAAATTATATATGTTCCAAAATCTACAAATAATACTGAGTAAAGGTAAGCAACTGTTCAAAGAGGAAAAGTAATTACAATAAGGGAAAGGAGAAAAGAAGAAAGAGGAAAGAAAAAAGAAATAAATTTGTGCATATGCATATATATATGATAACTAAATGGACTATACTACTAATTGTATTAGTTATTACAAGGAACAGTTAATATTCATATGTTTAGATAAATTTTACATGTCTATGTCTGTTAACTAAGCAACCCTCTTGAAGATAACTATACAATATAACTATACAAGATAACTATACACTATATAATATTATATCCATTGTCAAATTCCTATCATCTTGTTGCATTTGATTTCTTGTTGTTTGTTGTCTGTATTGCTTTTCTGTTTTTCTTTTCTGTGTCTTTTTAATCTTAAATAAAAAAGAACATCTGAAAAAATGAAATGAGTGTGATAAAAATACTTTATGCAAATATGTAAAGTAGATAAGTAATAACTGTATTTACATTTGTGTGTATGTATACACACAACATGTAAATGCATCCACTGTTTTTACTCCGGAAAATAATTTTGTGTGTAGAATTTCCCACTAAGCAAGTTCTTTACTTTGTTTGCAGTTAATGTTAGTCATTTGTATTATACATTACCTTCTATACTCAATAAAAGAACAAGTTTTGAAGCTTTAAAATTGAACTGCGATCATATGATACTTGGATGATATCTTTTTTTGTTTAAAATTAACTATGGTTAGTCACACAGAATACATACTAATATGGCAAATACTATGTTTCCAGAACTTTCTGAAACTTTACATATGCTACCTTCATAACCTTCATAAAATCTCCAGTGAAGTAAACATGACTGCTATTTCATGATTAAGTGCTTTATAAGTTTGATCAATTTGCTTCATCAAAACAAATCTCAAGCATAAAAATTGTGGTCTTTTTTTTTTTTTTGAAAATGTGGACACCGACGTTGAGAAAGACTGGATCAGCTAAACAAAATTTTTCAAGCAGTAAGTGTTGGAGATCAACCTGAAACTCAGGTCACCCTGACTGTATTGCAACATAGATGTCACAGTTTTGGCAAAGAGAGGAATTCAGATATCTTAGAATAAATGGTCTAAAATCTAGTGCCAGACCATGAAGATTCAGTCAATTTAAAAAGAAATCACCTAAAGCATTCAATAAACAAATGGGCATTTACAAAGTAACAGCTCTTCTCTTTGTCTTGTGAAATGTATATTACATAAAGCATCATTACAATATTACAAAGAGAAAAAGAAAGGAACTTGTAGAGTTAAAGAAAGAAGAGTATGTAGCAAGTGAATGAAAGAAAGGAATATAGGAGTAAGAGGAGAAAGAAGGAGACAATGACATTAATAAGTTCTGAAGCTATGTAAAAAATTCAGAATGAAAACAGTAGCACATAAAATCTACATAAGATTGACTAGGGCACATTCTGATTCAAGAAAGTCAAACGCATACAACTGAAATCCCTGAAAAAAGAGTATCAACATAGTGAATCAGAATTCACAATTGAATATTTTAAAATTTTGATTTAAATACTAGAAATGTCCACAAAATAGTGTTAGGGAAAAAAGCAAATTGCATCCATACAAAATAGCTGTAAGAAGAAAACAAAAATTTTAATGTAAAATGTTTCAGGCAATGAAAATTTTCCTCTCAAAATCAACCAAAGTGTATGAGAAACCTACGCCTTCAGTGTATTTTCTATGGCACCTACAACAAATGGGTGGAAAAACTTTTGCAACAGTCTCAGTCAGTTTTCCATTACTGTGATAAAATACTTAAGATAAATCAATTAAATTGGAAAGATTTTTTTTGGCTCAGTTTCAGATGTTTCAGTTCGTGGTGGGTTGAACCTGTCCCTTTGTGACTGGATTATGTCATAGAGGAAGCTGCTCACTTTATGCTGGCTGAGATATAACAGGTGCCAGGTTCCCAATCTCCCCTTCAAGGCACAGTCCCACCAATCTCTTAAGGTCCTGCCACCAGTCCATCGTGTCACCAGCTGGTAACCAAACCTGTAACACATCAGTCTTGGGGCACACTGATCAAAATCACAGCCTAGAACAGTAGTATTTTGTGTGCTTAACTGTAAATTGATTCTAGAGGAAAAGGTAGAAGAATAATATATATGCTTTATATATTCTGATAAAATATGAGTAAGAGACTCAAATTGTATAGACAAAAAGAAAGTAAAATAAGTCATAAACTCTTAAGTGGGGAGACCAGTTAAAATTAGCCAAGGGGACAGTGATACATCAGCAAAGAATAAGGAAGGGGAACCTGGCATGGTGGCATATGCCCACAATCTCAGCTACTTGGGAGACTGAGACAGGAGGATTACAAGTTCTTAGCCAACCTGGGCAATTTAAGGAGACCCTGTCTCAAAATTTTAAAAAAGGCTGGGAGTGAGGCTCATTAGTAAGCACTTGCTTGACATGCACAAGATCCTAGGTGCAAAACCTACTGCAAAAAAAAAATGAGGGAATAATAAAAGTACTTTTAAAAAGCATAAATGTGAAAATAAATTTTAGAATAAAACAAACCAACCTTAAATTTTCATGAATACCAAAACTGTTTAAAGAAGGAAAGAAAATAAACACAATAAATATGTGTTTTAAAGAAACACAGCAAATATGTGCTTCTATAAAATAATGGACATAGTAATTATTAAATAAAACTAGCAGTAAAAACTATACATATTACTCATAACAAATAATGATGCAGTATTCCCAATTCTTCTTTAAAGAAACACTTTCAACTTGATTTATAGACCAAATTCTATCTCCATATGTACATTACATTAGGATGTACATTAGGAGAAATACCTAAAACACAGTAATATGAAAGAGCTGGAAATAAAGTGACTTACAAAGAAAAGAAACTATTGTGATCCAGATAACCAGAAAAAATCAAACTCACACAAAAGAACAGACCTTTTTTTCTGTCTCTTTTATACTACAGTGCTATGAGTACAAGTTTAGGGAACAACAGATCTGGGTTTAATACCTCTCTATGACTTTGAGGTCTCCGTCAAATTCACTGTCTTGTGTTTTAGTTTTCACATGATTGAAATGCTAAAGATAAATAGAACAAGAGAACAATTTTATTTATTTATTTTGAAGCAATACAATTCTTATGCCAACAATGAAGAACATCTCTTTTCTCCAGTCAGACATTTTAGGACTAAAAGGTATTGACAAATACTTTGGCAATATTGATGCCCAGGATAGTTTAATGTGCTTAGGTACCTGGGTTTTGAAACATAATGCTTAAAATTAAGAGTATTCTACCTCTTTTGAGCTTCCCAAATGAATGAACTGTACTGTGGCTATGAACTTTCTGAAGGAATATACACAGCCTCCTAAACACAGAAAAATAACTTACAGGAGCCATCAATCTTTCAGCAAAGCCCACTGCTTTTTCCTCCTCTGAATTTGGTTATGTGTCAAACAAATATGACTCTCTTTTATGTGTTGTAATTGATTGATTGATTGATTGATTGATTGAGATAGGGTTTCACCATGTAGCCCAGGCTGGCCTCATACTCAGCAATCCTGTGCCTCAGTCTCCTGAGTGTGAGATTATATGTGTGCACTGCCATATCTGGCTATATTGTGATTTATTTTAATTCCACAAACTTTTATTGAGGGACTAAGATACAAGACACTGGTTACAAGTATGCATAATGCAGAGACACAGTTCTCAGTGGCTCAGTTTTCCCATCCTCCCGTTCAAAGGAATCCTCATACTCTACTTTTTGAATATAATCTCCTGTCTGAAAATCAGAGTGCTATGTGGTAGTAGTTGACATAGTCACACCACAAGCCTACAGAATGGTCCAGCGTAGAATCATAAGGGAATACCTGTCTCAACTTTTACAGAATGGATTGAGATTCCATAGGGGTTAAACAGACAAAATTAGAGAGCTTCCACTCCCTGCAGCTGCATAAGTGACACATTTCTTATTAGGGCATAAAAGTAAAGAAAGAAGGAAGGAAGAAAAAAAATAAAGGAAAGAGGAAGGAATAAAAGAAACAAGTGAAACATACATATATCTTATATATATTTATAGATTTTCAAATGCCACTTAATTTGGCCTTTGAAGATCAATATGATGTACTCATGTTTGACTTCAGCTTTTGCATTATGTATTTATGTAAAATATGCTTAGTGAGGAGGTGCTTTTGAAATTCTCATTGCTATTCCATGGGGGAAAATTATAAACTTGTTCCTGCTCATACAAACTCAGAGAGTTGCCTGAGATCCTTTGAAATTTAATTATTTAATGTGAGCCAAATCATGATATGTCTGTTTTCTCTTTCCACCACCTGATTGAACGAGATGAAATGATTCCATAATTTTTATGTCACTGATACTTATATGTCCTATTTTTCTGTTTTGTTGTGCCATCACTGATTTTCAATAAATTAAGTAGAATCAGTTCGATTCTAGCTGTACTATATTTAATAGTTTACCATGTATGGAATTTACAGGTATACTTTTGGTTTACAAAGTAAAGCGAAAACTTTAGGCTTCAGCCTTATTGAAAATTAGTAATAATCACTGGAATGGTAGAATTTCAAAGGTGACATTCAGAGGTATAAGCTATTTGTGGCTTTGTAAAAGTTGAAGATTTGAAGACAATTTCAGGCAGATAGTTTATTGGATATTAAAAACCACTCAAATAAATAATTAATTTATGCAAATGCAAAGCAACAATAGTAAAAATGCAGACAATAATTTTTGACTGTTAAGTCTAAACAATAAAAAAGTAATGCAATATAAGCGTGTTAAAATTATGAGCTTTAACAGCCCACTTTTTTATTTCGCGTCTGGAGTAACTTCTGTGCGTTACATTAGAGTAAATGTGATTTTTAATATTTCTATCATAGCTGTGTTTTCTAGGAGTTTAGACTATGCAAATGAGAATCATTACAAAGTAAATGATAGCATGCATAATATAATCAGATATAACCAAGCAAGAAGGCAAATATCTATGCTATTTTAACGATAAATGAAAGTACACATATAACTAGATTTGAGAGGCAAATGACCAAAACATAGTACATTATATAATATATTGGGAAGAATTAGAGAATGAGCAGCCTGGAGCCCAAGACATAAAAGCATGTACAAAGGTTAAACCTCACAAGTTTAGGAAGAGGTACACAAGCAATTGCAAATTACTCTAGTTTTTTTTTTTACCTGTCCAAGGGATTAGAGTGTACAAAGATAAATATAATAGCCACAGAATTTTGAGCATTTATTATAAGTAAACACATTATTGTATCATTCACTTTATCATTCTATAAAATGAATTTATATTTCCTGATTCTGTGCTTACAAATAAAATGTATTGTGAGGAACCAAACGGAGAAATTTGAAAACAGATACAGTACATTCTTCCCTTTTAGTGTATAGCTGTTTTTGCTAGAACTTACCAAAAGCCATAATTTCCACGGTATTTGAAATAAGCTGAGCTGTACCAAAAAAAACACTTGTTATCACTATCTTTTAAGTACCATGATTTGAAGAAATAGTTTCAAATCATTTTCTTGATTTCTAAGAAGATGTTATTGAAATTTCAGTGAACATAAAACAAAAGATTGTTCACTTACTTTTCAAATATGATTTAGACTTTGCTTATAAATCTATGTATCTGAGCAGCAGGGCAAATGTCAATTGTGATAAATTTCATTAAGTCTATAAATTACTTACTAAAGGAAATGAGTGGATCTTACATAGCAAATGCCCAGCATACTCATATGCACTACTGCTAAACAGGGATGTTATTTGCTTGCTATGATAGATAATTTTATAATGAAAGTTTATCAATTTTTGATTTCCTCAAGATGTTTAGAAGCACTTAATACTTTCAACTTTATTAAAATAAAAGGAGATAAGGCCTTCCTGTCCCTAGATGACTCCATTGTTGTCAGTCTTAGGAAAAATATTAAAATGTTGGCTTATAGTGAATTGATATTTCAGAGTTTTGAGAGAATGATATTCTCCTTTATCTCATAGTATATTTACTGTAACTAATCTATTTAAAATTCAACTTTAATTTCACAAGTTCAAATTACCTTTGTGTAGCAAAATCACATTCCCTAAGAGACTTAAATTATGATAAATATGATGGACGCATTAGACACAAATAGTTTACATAATGAATTATTTTAAAAAAACCTGATTTGCAAACATATCATCAGCCAAAACAGGCCTGAATATATAAAATGAGTGATGCTATTGTTAATGTTTTGTATTTTAGCTGTTACAATATGTGCATACTTCTATCTTATTATTGTTGTAGCGTGTGTGTGTGTTTAATAAAAATTGAACTCAGGACCTTGCACTTGCCAGGCAGGCACTTATGCCACAGAGCTATATCCCTGGCTCTTAATTTGCTTTCTTAAGTGAAATTTACAGGCAGGAGGAAGTGGGTGCAGGATAGGTCAAAGAAGCATGTTGTAGCAGACTCTGTCAGTACAGACCAGGACCCTATGCAAAGTCCACAAAGTGTGATCATGAGTCACTTGTTACTTAATATAATTTTCAAAAATTTAAGGTCCAGGGATAAAGATCAATGGCATAAGACACTGACTGGTAAGCACAAGTTTCAGAGTTCAATTCCTAGTACCAAAAAAAAAAAAGCTCAGATATATAAAAAAGTTCTATTAAATAATTTTACTGACATAGGAGATGGTAGCTGTACCTCAGTGGTACAATACATGCTTAACATGTGTGAGGCCCTGGGGTCAATCTCCACTACAGAAACCAAAAAAAAAGGAGAAGAAATGATAAAAATTACCAACTTCCTTTAGTATTACAGAGAAGATAGGGAAAGACTGCATATATGCTTGGAAAAGCATAGTTAAAAGAAGAATATATACCCTCCATGCCATCATTTTCCCAGGGGAAAAAAATAGAGCAGTTCTGGCCCTCAAAGACCATAAGAACAAGTTGCAAAAGACAAGTTGGGTTGGCCAGCAGGTCAATTATAGGTGTGGTGTGGACTCTAGAATGTCACCCAAGAGGAGGGGGAAGACAGACTTCTTTATACTGCAGATAGGATAACAGCATTAACGACAGCTTAAAACAACCTTGCAGATGAAATGAGAACTTTACAAGCTGCCAGCCTGGTAGAATGCATACAAAATAGAGGCTAGTGGATACATATGAGGCTGGGAACTCTGAGCAAAAATTTGGTATTCATAATCATGACTTTAATTCACAAAGAAAATGCTTAAATGTGATGACATTTAGGTGTGTGCATCTATGAGATTAACCTTATTACTTGTATGTTTCCAATCCTTCTGGAAGACATAATTGCTTATTTCTCATCAACTTCATTTTCTCCTTTGAAATGAATATCACAATTTCTCTTAGGAATCCCTCGATTAGTGTAGTTTTAATAATTGTGACCATGCCCTAGCCCCAGAATTTAGCATGTGTCCAGGAACCAAGCAGTTAGACTATTCTATACCCAGTCACAGATATTGATCTCAGAAATTAATTTGGCCCAAATAAAGCAAATACAGTCAGATATATTTGTTAGAATTATTAGCAAATTTAAAGTCTGTATATGTGCACTGAGAATTATGTAGATGCTGTAAACATGTAGAGAGTTAAAGACAGAACTCAGAATGTGGGGCCTCAGATGAAAAGCTATGGAACAAAAACAAGAGATGGTGAGGAGAGGTGTTAATACCAAAATCATTAAAAAGAGATGGCTGAAGATTATCTCTAGATTTTCATCAGCAGGTTTTGCTTGGAGTTGCTTAAATTGTACTTACTTAAGTTCATTATAGGCTGGTTTAGCTTTCACTTGTATCTGTAAGACTCGTAGCCAAGGAAAAGGGCAGAGTAGTAATTGTTAGCAAAATTCAATGTCTCTGATATCCAAAATGCAGCCACTAGAAAATAACAGTTTGGCAAAGAAAAAAAAAAGTTAAGTAGATCATCAGAAACTGGGAAGAACTGAAAGGAAAATAGAATAGAAAGAGAATTTGAAAAACAGTCCTCAATGCAGAGAAAAGAATGAAACAGTCTGGGTTTTCTCTTTAGCGATAGAAACAAAGCTTGTGTAAATGGGAAGGAGAAGGGTGGAAGGGAGGGACAAGAATTGGGAAAAAAGAATTAGGATATATTATGATGGTACAAACTCTGTATGACAGAAATGACCAATGTTATGTTTTAAAAACTGGTGGTCAATTTAACACCAGCTGGATTAAATCAGCATGGTGCTGAGCATAGATGTCCCACCTGAGGAAAATTGCCAGCATAAATAGAGACGTGGAGAAGGAGAAGCTAGGCATTGTGGGTTTCACTAAGTGTTACTATTTGAGTCATTGGTTCTTTTGGGGGAGCTCTGGTACTTACCTCAAGCATCGCTTCCTAGCTCCAGAGGGAAAGATGTCTGCTGTTTAATCTCCAGGATGAACTCGTCACGCTGGATTCCTGGCATGTACTTGACTGTGCTTGTCATCAGAGAAGCTTGGGGCCTCTATGTCGCTGAGGATGGCTGTGGTGCTTTCCAGGACAGCCCTGGTCTTTGTTGTGAGTGTGACTTCTTGACTCCAGTGAAGAACGCTCAACTTAACAGCACAACTCCTTCACCCCACTGGCATAGACTTCCAAGTTTCCACCGCTGACCTTTGGGCCTTCTCAGCATGGATCCGTAAAAGAGACTGGCGTGAGTCTTTATTGTGGGCTCTAGTTGGACTTGTGGGAGGCACTGTCATGGGCTCTGGGTCTTCATCTGGACTCATGTAGGACATTGCTATGAGATCCAGGCCCTTGGCTAAATATTCTGAGTTTCCAGTGTTGTGGATAGATTTCTTGTACTTTCTTGTGTTAAACTCTGGGTGACCATCATGAATAATACTATAAATTCTGTGTCCTGATTCTAATTGTTCTCCTCACAACCCCTGACTACAACAACCATTATGTACCACAAATAAGTATTAATACAAAGAATAAAATTTTTTTAAAAAATGTAAGCATCCAGGGCTGAGAGATTCAGGGAGAAATTGCAGTGGAGCCCCAAGCAATTGTGACATTGTGGAATTTTGCTCTGAGGAGACTCTTTCCACATGGCAAGTAGCAACTGGAGAGAGATTCAAGCACAAGTGTCCAATGTATTGCCAGAGTCTTTATTCAGGTGACATTTTGGGGAGGGGTTGATTATTTAAATGTGGGACACAGAGCAAACTAAAAATATCTTTACTTCAGGACTCCCAGTGTTACCCTCCCACAGTGACTGGGTGACACACAACCATGGGGGACAGCTGCAGACAAAGACTGAGCTAGAAAAAAATCCGTGAGAAGTTTAAATTCAAACTGGGAAGGACATGGATACCACCCCTGTGGTTAGAAGGGAGGCCAGGTCTGACTTATGCTTAGAAATGGCTGGGCTGAAAGTGCCCACCAGCATTAATCACTTGAACCCTTGCCCTGCTACCCATACCCACCACAGGGCTGAAATCTGATTACCTTCTCTGCGTATCCATGTGAGCAACCACATGTCTGGTATGAACATGGCCAAAGCCTGGGGTAAACAGAGATGTCCCCGAAATAGCTGTCACACCTCACAAACCCACAGACCAAAAGGCTCAGTGGAGAGAACAGTGAATTTCTGGATTCCAAAGCCGTGGATCCTGAAAAGAATCCACTCACTCAAAAATACAGAGTCAAATAATTGTTTTTATCTTTGCACTCGTTTGTTATCTTTTTTTTTACTTCTTTATTTTTCTTTATTTTCTCTTTTTTCCTTTTAATTATGTAAAAATTTTTATTCCCCATTATCTTAGTTTTTTTTCTCTTCCTGTTTTTTCCTGTTTCCTTTATGTAGTTATATAAATATCCTCTTATCCCTTAAAGGGATACTTTGCCACTCTTTTTTCCTGTCCTTTTCATCTCCCATTGTTTAATTTTTCAAATATTTCTTCTTCTATTCTGTTCCCAGTCCCTTATATCTTTAATAGTAAAATTGTTAGGCTTTACTAAATTTTACAGGTAATTCCATGTTATCATCATTAGTGCTTCTGTCATTATTGGAGGGACAGTTGGTCCAATCAGTAGATGCCTGACAAATGTCAGTATTTGCTTTGTCTTAGTGTTTATAATTATAGATTTGTTTTCTAAGATTAATAGTGCCATGTTAATTGCTCTTATGCTGTGTATTTTATGGTATGTCAATATGCAGTTTTCTCGCATTGCTTTTTTACTTGATATTCCATAGCTGTTGCTGTTAATGTTTACTTTGTATGACAATACCTGATATACCTTGGTGACATTAACAAGACAGTGGTCCATTCTTGGAGAACTGGGAGCTGGGCTGATTATATTACATATTCTCTGTCATGGTTTATGTCGGTGGCCTCCAGGCTTCATGTATTTACATCGTACATTTGTGACTGGTTCATTGTGTAGTGCTTGGATTGATGTTGTCAGTGCTACACCCTCCTATGGGGTGGAGCCAGGATGTGATGTAATGGCAGGAAGAAGGTGTGTCTCTCTCTCTTGCCGGTATCTGCCTTGCTGTTTGCAGCTGCCATGAACTGCGGCCCCGCCATGCCACCCTGCCTTGGAGCCAACTGAGTATGGACTGAAACCTCCAAAAACTGTAAGAAATAAACCTTTCCTTTCCCAACTTTGGGCATCAGGTATTTTGTCTCAGCGACTAGTGAAAAGTAACTAAGACATTCTCCGCCCAAATTAACAGAAGTGGTCAGGTCTTGGGGACAGAGGCAAAGGATTATACTTAGCCATACTCTGAATGCATCACTGAAAAGCAAATGGAAGAGATTTCCACAATAGCAACCAAATCTTTCCACTAAAAATGACTACAAAGCTAAGCACAAAACTGAATAACCAAATAAAATCAACAGAAACATGAGAAGACAAGCAACGAAATGACTCCCCAGACTTGCAACTCATCCCAACCCAATCTATGGAGCATTAAGGGAGAGGAAAGTAAAAGTAAATGGTTGAATTATTCGAGAGAATAACAGAGGAGATTAAAGAATAGATCAGTGCAACTTCTGTTCATGGTAAAAGTCCTGAAGAAAATAGATATGCAAGGACCTTATCTCAATATTATTAAAACTGTATGACAAGACAATGGTCAACATCATATTAAAAGGGGAGAAACTGAAATGTTTCTAAAATCAGGAATAAGTCCAGGAGACAGCTATCATCCTCTTGTTCAATATATTTCTTGGAACATTGGTCAGATCAGTAATCCAAGAGAGAGAAATAAAAAGGAATCAGAAAAACAAGGCTAACATACAAAAGTAGAGTAAAATAATGAAATAAAAGTATGGGGGGAAATATATAGAAGAAGGAAAACAGCAAAGAATAAAAAAATTTTAAGTAAATAAAAATTTTAAAGTGAAAAGATAATACAATGATCTAATAATAAAAGAAAGTTTCCTGTTGTTTTGGATATGTGACTCTTTTCCTCAGTCTAGGGTTCAAGAGCAGAGCTCAGGTCAGGACACGTCTGTGTACGTGCTGCAAATCTGAGTGACAGTGTGCCCCAGCATGGCGCTGGGTGTAGAGCTCTGCTTACAGTGGGCACCAATGTGCTCTTCTAGTCCTGTGCCACTCAGGCTGGACCTGGCCTCTGACCGCAGGAACCTGGTCAACGATCACCAGCCCCTGCCTCTCAGTGGGACTCCTCCCAGTCTGGTCTCCAACTGCCAGCTGTCTGCCTTTCATCCACTCTGGGAACTTGGCAGAGTGAAGCAGTCTAGGGGATGATGTGGGACCCTGGTTAGAAACCCCAGCCCTTCCTTACAGTGACATGCTGCCAACTCTTGCTCCATAGCTGTAGCTGTGGGCGCTCGTATGGAAGTTACTCAGAAACAGCTGACTATGGAATTTTGCTCTGGATGTAGTGTCCTGGGTTTTTCTTGTTGGTTCCAACTACAGGTGATTCTTCTTGGTCCCTATACAGTTCTCAGGTTCTCCACACACAAAACGTTTTTAGTTTCACTTTGCCTCACAACTGACAGCTAGTCAGCCACTCTTGGCAGTGCTGTGTACCCTTTCCTTGAAGCATGGTCTATTTCTTCTGTATCACTGAATCCTATTTTTTCCTCTGTCAGTTCTCTGCTGCTCCTGGATATCTTTGATTTATTTCACTTTGTTTCCAAACTGTTGTTTTCCAGACTCTAGACACTTTGTACCGGAGAAACTGAATTGACAGCACTCATTACTCTGTCATTTTATGATAAACAGGCAAAGACTTTCTGAATGAAAAAATCAATTGCACAACAAATAATACCAAAATCAACAGTCAAAAAAGCTTCCAGATACCAGAGGAAACAACCAATCATGAAGAGACAATCTACAAATGACCAAAGGACATGTTGTCAGCTATTCCTCCCGCTGAAGACTAATATTTAAAATATATAATAAGCTCAAATTAGACTTCTCAAATTGAACGACCAATCCAAAACGGGGCTACTGAAGTGAACAGACACTTCGTATAAGAAGAAATACAAATGGTCCATAAGTACATAAAAATGCTCAATGTCTCAGGACATTAGAAAAATGCACATTTAATCAACACTGAGATTTTATCCTTCTCCAGGAAAAATGGATACCATCAAGAAATCAGACAACAAAAATTCCTGGCCAGGCTGTGAAGAAAAGAAATTTCTGCATTGCTGGTAGGGATCTAAACTAATGCAACCATTATGGAAATCAGTATGAATACTTCTCAAAAAACTGAAACTGGAAATTCTATTTGACCCAGGTATTTCTCTTTTAGGTATCATCCCAAAAGATTTTTTAAAAAAAACATTATATTATAATGACACAGATACACCCGTGAATCATGAATGGGTAAAGGAAATGTGGTATTTATATACAACTGAGTACTGCAGTGCATAAAGCATGAGAATAAGCCATTTGAAGGGGACCAAGGGTTTGAGGGAACAGGGAGATGGGATTCAGGGGAATGCGATTAAATAAAAAACTAAGATGTGTTATGTATATGTGCCAACTGCCCATGAGGAATATGACCAGTATGTACTACAAATAATCCATCTGTGTCACATTTGGAAAAAAAAACATACAGCACAATCATGAGTATTTACTATGATTAATAAAGAACTGATAATGATTGGTCTTGCAATTTTATATGACTTTTACTTTTTTGCCATGTTTCTAAAACTTTTATTTATATAATTGATTACAAGATTCATAATGGTTTATAGCCACAATATCTTCAATACAAACTCCTTACAATGTGTCCTTTGATTATTTTAACCTGAAACTCTAATATTATTAGAAATCCCAATTATGTTGTTTACAGTTCAATACTCTTAAGTTTGGCCTTTCTCTTTGTATATATGTGTATATTTTGTTGAATCCATTTTTCATGAGTCTGTCATAGACAGGTAAAGATTGAGTATTGTTTTGTAATATAAGTTGAGATTGCATGTGCATGGGTTTATAGATTACATTATTCTATTTTTAATGAGTGCATGATCTATTTTTCTTTTTCTCTAATTTTTAAAATTTTATTTTAAACAGAAAAAATTTCAAAACAAGATAATAAGAGAATAATAATGGTTAATACATTGTGTATTACTATCTTTAGTTACTCAGAGTGCCAGATATCTGCATTTCATTGTCCAAGCAATATTAGCACAAACCTTTCTTTTCAATGAACTGAGAAATTAATAGTGTAATTATCTTAACTATATTTATATATACATTTTTCTCTCTTTTTATGCTTTTTCCTTCCTTTTTTCCTCCATTCCATATCCCAGTTTCTCTTTCCTTTTGAAGTTTCTTTCAATTTTGCAGTATCTATTGTGCACTTTGGATCTTAACTTACTTTTTCAGCTTCTCAAACTAGGGAGACAATATGATGTTTACATATGTGTATATGGTTTATTTTACTTATAAGTATGATCTCTAGTTGCATTAATTTACCTATTAAAGTCTCCAGTTTATGCTTTATGGCTGAGTAGTATTCCATTATATAAAATGCAACATCTTTTTTTATTCATTTCTCAGTTGATGGGCATTTGGGTTGTTTCCAAGATCTAGCTATTACAAATTGTGCTGCTATAAACATTAGTGCATGTATATCACTGTGATATGAAGTTTTTATTCTTCTGGGAAGATGCCCAGAAGGGAAATAACTAGGTTAAATGGGACCTCCAATCCTAGTTTTCGAGGAAGCTCCACAATGATTTCCACAGTGGTTGCACCAGTCTACACTCCCCGCAACAGTGGAGAAGGGTTCCTTTTTCCCCACAGTTCCTCCAGCATTTGTTATTCATTGATTTCTTGGTAACAGCCATTCTTTCTGGGGTAAGATGGAATCTCAGTGTTGTTTTAATTTGCATCTCTTGAATGATCAGTGCTGTTGAACTTTTTTTCATATATTTATTAGCCATTTGTATTTTTTCATCTGAAAAGTGTGTATTCACTTCAGATACCTAGTTTTGAACTGTGTCTTTAAATTTTGGAGGTCTGATATTTTTTAGTTCTTTATATGTTTTTTATAGTAATCCTCCATCTGAAGAACAGCTGGCAAACATTTTTTTCCATATTGTGGGTTGTCTGTTCACTCTCTTGGTTTCTCTTGCTGTGCAAAATTTTTTTTTAATAAGATGAGATCCAGTTGTTGATTCTTCATGATAGTTTCTGTGTGATTGAGTTTTATTTATAAAATATTTGCCTACACAAATGTCTTCTGAGTGTAACCTATTCTGTCTTCCAACGTATTTAATATTTCTATTTTATTATTTATACTTTTGGGAGGATACTGGATATAGAACTCATGACTTCATGTTTACCAAACAGGTACTTGTGCTGCTGAGCTAAACAACCAGCCCTCTGTTTTAATATTTACATCTTTGATCCATTTTAGTTTAGTGCATGGTGAAAGATCATGGGTCCAGTTTTAATCTTTGGCATGTTCACAGTCAGTTTTTCCAACACCACTTATTAAAGAGACTTTCTTTATTCCAGCGAACATGTTTGGCTTCTTTGTCAAAGATAAGGTGACTGAGTGTGTCTGGAGTTGTTTCTGCATCTTCTAATTTGTTTCATTAATCTTCAGGTCTGTTTTTTTGCCAGTACCATGCTGTTTTTATCACAGTAGGCTTGTGTTATCCCTTGCCTTGTATTTGTTGCCCAATTGCCTTTGCTATTTTAAGTCTCTTCTGGTTCCAAATGAATTTAAGGATTGTTTTCTCTCATTTTGCAAAATACACTTTTGGGATTTTGATCAAATTTACATTAAATCTGTTTAACAGCTTTGAAAGTATGGCCATTTTCATTATACTGGTTCTTTCTATTCAAGAGCAAGGGACATCTTTCCATTTTTTGAAATATTCTTTGATCTCCCTTTTCCGGGTTATGATAGTTTCCAATGTGGAGAGTTTTTTTTTTTTTAATAGCTTCATTAGATTGATTCCTACGTATTTCATTTTTTGGATGCTATTGTGAAAGGTATTGTTTCCTTAATTTCTCTCTCAGTGAATGTGTTTTTCATGGACAGGAAGGATATTGATTTTTGATTTTTTAAATTTTTTTGTACCTAGGATCAAACTCACAACCTTGTGCTTGCCAGGCAGGCACTTATGCCACTGAGCTAAATCCCCGGTGTCCAATTTTTGATTGTTGACTTTGTATCCAGCTATGCTACTGAATTTGATTATTAAATGTGGAAATATTTTAGTGAAATTTTGGGGGTCTTATATGTAGAGCATCATGTCATCTGCAAATAATGGTAATTTGACTTCATTCTTTCCTATTGTTATTGCTTTTTGTTTCTTTTTCTTGTCTCATTGCGCTGGCATAATTTTCCAGGACTATGATGAATAAGAGTGGAAACAGTGGACAACATTGCTTTGTTCCTAATTTTAGAGAGGAAGCTTTCAGTTTATGTCCATTTAGTATGATGTTGGCTGTTGGTATGTCATAGATGGCTTTTATATTAAGACAAAGTCCATCTATTCCGATTTTTCTGTGTGGTTTTTATCATGAATGAGTGTTGGACTTTATCAAAAACTTTTTCTGCAACTATTGAGATGATCATATGATTTTTGTCCTTGGCTCTGTTAATATGGTATATTACATTTATTGATTTGCATATGCTGAATTATCCCTGCATCCCTGGGATGAATTCTCTTTGGTCATAGTTGGTAATCTGCTTGATATTTGCTGCATTCTTTTTGCAAGTATCTTACTGAGGATTTTTGCATTAGGGAGATTGGCCTATAGTTCTCTTTTTTGGTTAGTTCTTTCTCTGGTTTTGGTAGCAGGGTAATACTTGCCTCTAGTAATCAGTTAAGGAGTATTAGCTCACTTTGAATTTCATTAAAGAGTTTGAAGGGTATTGGCACTAAATTTTCTCTAAATTTCAAGTAAAATTTAGCAGTGATTCCATCAGTACCTGGACTTTTCTTTGCTAAGTTTTTAATTACATTTTCAATGTCATTAACTATTATTGGGTTTTTCAGAATTTTACATGTTCTTGATTTAGCTTTGGTAATTCACATGAATCTAGGAATCTGTTCATTTCTTCTGTGTTTTCTACCCTATGAGAATAAAGATTTTACAAACAAGTTTTGATGATCTTCTGAATTTCTACAGGGTTTGTAGTGATTTCACCCTTTTTGCTCCTTATTGCATGAATTTGAGTTTTTGTTTCCTTTTTTTTTGATAAGTTTGGCTAGGGGTTATTTATTTAGTCTTTCAAAGAACCAACTCTTTGATTCATTAATTCTTTATATTGTTTTCTTAGTCTCAATTGTGATGGTTCTGCTATATTTTATCTGTATTTTCATTTAATTATAAATATTGTTTAATTTTTTTCTTTAATTTTATCTGTGATCAATTGGTTGTTCAGGAAGACATTATTGAATGTTCACATGTGTATCAAATTTTGGTGTTTTTTTCTCATTAATTTCCAATTTCATTCAGTGTGGTCAGATAATATGCATAGGATAATTTTGATTCCTTTGCCTTTACTTAAGGATGTTCTATGCATTATATGCTCTATTTTAGAGAGTGTTCCATATACAACTGAAATCAATCTGTTTCATGATGTTGGGTGGAACAATCTGAAAATGTCTACTAAGCCCATTTGTTCACAGGTTTAGTTCAATTCTGATATTTCTCTTCTGATTTTTTGTGTAGTTGAGCTATGTCTTTGTGACAACATTGTATTAAGACCCCCTCATTACAGTTGTGTTATTGCTTATTTGATATTTCATGTCTATTAATATCTGTCTTATATAATTGGGTACTCTTGTATTGGTGTATGTATATTTATGACTGACGTCTCTTAAGTCTTCCCTTAACATGTATATAGTGGCCTTCTTTATCTCTTTTGCTCACTCTTTGTTTGAAGTTCACATTATCTGCAAATGAAGTAGCTACTCCTGCTTTTTTCTGAGTTCCTGTTACATGGAGTTTGTTTTGCATCTCTTGACATTCAGCCTATTAATTTCTTTTTTAATTAAATGTGTTACTTCTGTGCATCATATTGTTGATCCATTCTGTCACTCTGTAGTAGGAAAGATCACTGGAGGGAGAGAGGGATGGAAAAAGGGTAAATGGAAGGGAGGCAGAGAGGAAGAGAGAAAGAGAGAAAGAAAGGAAGAGATTGGATATTTTGAACAATGATACTATGTTCACATTGTAATTTTTTGTATAATACACATTATGGAATATCTAATATTTGCTAAGTTTTGTGCTTATATTTAGGGTAGTTATGAATAACAGAGAGCATTGCTCCTTCTTCACTGATACTGTACTGGCATTTGTACTGATATTTTAATTTATTCTCCTTTCAAAAGAATTATAAATACTGCTTCCTGAAAGAAGTTCTCATAAATGATTTGAGAATGAGAATTAAATCAAGTACACTTCCAGGAATCTTCCAGAAGATTATGATTAATTCAGCAAATATACTCTCTTTTTCTCCACCTGAATAGTACAGAAAGTCACCACCACTGATAGACTTTGAAAATATAAGTAATAGCATGAAGAGTAGAAGTATTGATACCAATATGTATATTTGTTCTGATTTTAATATTTAGGGGTGAGGCCTCATGGTAGATATGAAATAATTTTTAACAAGTATTCACTTTAGGACAAATATGAGGAATGTTAGAAAAAAGGCAAGTCTAGTAAAGAAAAAAAGAGAGGCAAAAATGAATATTCAATAGTTTGAGAGTAAATTAGAATTCCAGGATGAGTAGATACAATGAAAATCCAACAAGCAAGGCCATACACATAGATTAGGGATCCAGGACTTGATATCAGGGTGCAAACACTTATCTGTATCACTCTTAACAGCCATCAGTGACTTGAAAAAGAAAGTGTGTTGGGGATATTTTTGTGAATTTAATTGCAAAAGTTATATAATCTCTTCTTAGAATCTGGCAATGTTAAAAGGACAAGAAAGGAAGAAATGTGCTGGCGAGGAATTGTAGTCTGATAAATCTGATCCATCGACACAATTTAAAAAAGAAGTCCTTATTTACCCTTTCAGTTTTTCACACCAGAGAAATCATGTAATATTTGAAACTGTGTGTCCCATTTATTTCACTTGAGAGTGTGGTCTCAAGGTACATCCACCTACGTAGAAATGTCTGAAATGTATTCTTATTTATGACTGAGTAGTTCCCTGTTGGCTATAAAAATGGCATCTTCTTTATCCACTCTTTGGTTCGTGGGTATTAGGACTGTTTCAAAGATTTGCAATTATAAACTGTGCTGCTATAAACATGAGTGTGCATATATTGCTGTGGTATGATGCTTTTAATTCTACGAAGATACCAACAAAGGGAATATTTGGGTCACATGGAACCTCTGGTTTTAGTTTTTGAGAAATAGCCACATTGATTCCCGTAGTGTATGCACCAGTTTGCACACCTACCAATACTGGAGAAGGGTTCCTTTCCCTCACAGGCTCACCAGTGTTTGTTATTGGTTGCTTTAATAGTAGCCATTCTTTCTGGGGTGAGATGGAAGTTCAATGTTGCTTTAGTTGCATCTCTTGAATGACCAGTGATGTTGAACATTTTTCCATATATTTATTTACTGTCTATACTTCTTAATCTGAGAAATATCTATTAACTTCAGATGCCCATTTTTGGATTGTGTCTTTGAATTTGGAGTGCCTGATTTATTTAAGTTCTTGATGTATTATAGATAATATTCCTTTGTCTGAGCAGCAGTTGGAAAGAATATTTTCCCACTCTGTAGATTATCGCTTTACTCTGGGGGTCTCTTCCTTTGCTGTACAGAAGCTTTATAATAAGATGAAATCCCAGTTGTTGACTCTTTGAAGTATTTCCTGTGCATTTGGGGTTTTTTCATGGTCTTTGCCTATCCCTGTGTCTTCAAGAGTTCTACCTATTCTATCTGCAAGCAGATTTAGTATATGTATTTTAATATTTATATTTTTGATCCACTTTGATTTTAGTTTAGTGCATGATGAGAAATACTGGCTGTCTTAAATTCTGGTATATAAAAAGCCAATCTTTCCAGCATCATTTATTAAAGAGCCTTACTTCTAATAAAGGTATTTATTTCCTTTGTTAAAGATAAAGTCATTTGGTGTGTTTGGAATTGTTTCTGAAGCTTTTATTCTGCTCCATTGACCATAGAGTCTGTATTTTTGCCATTTAGCAATTTGGGGATTATGGCAATTTTCACTATGTTACTTTTTCCTATCCATAAGCAAAGGATATCTTTCCATTTTCTGATATCCTCCTCAGTCTCCTTTTTCAGAATTACTTTAATTAACCAATGTATAGATATTTTACTTCATAGAGTGATTGCTAATTATTTCATTTTTTCTATTTTTTAATGCTGTTTTGAAGGGTGTTGTTTCCCTCATTTCTCTCTCAGTGAATTTATTTTTTGTGTATGAAAATGCTATTGATTTTCAAGTGTTGACTTTGTATCCAGCTACATTAATGAATTTGACTATTACATTTACAAGTCTTGTTTGGCACTATGTGCAAGCTGAGTGGGGGGGAGGCAGACACTAGCCCCTTTTGATGCATGGACAGGGAGACAAGAGGAGCCAACATTCCTCCCCTCTCCCAGTAAGCAACTGGCTGACCCAGAGAAACACAGGCTGAGATGATAGCTAATGAGATAAAATACAACTTAATGCCTATAGTGTTTAGTGTTTCACTGACTTTGCAGGCCTAAAGCTGGTAGTCTGATCATCTATTCAGAGGACAATAGTATGCAATACAGTATCTATGTCATCCTCCTTCTGAAGGTTGTAGCCATTGTCAGTTCCCTATTATCTTGTTTCAAAACTCTGTATCATTCTTATTGTTTTGTTTGATTGGGTTTTATACTGTTTTATCTTTTTTTATGTTGTTGCATCTGATGGCATTGGCAGCTATTTCAAAGATAACAAGATATATTATGGTAGCCATTTTGGACTTAGTATTATCTTGTTTTGAAGTCCTGCATTGCATTCATTGTTTTGTTTTTATTGGTTCTATTCTGTTTCTATTTTGTTTGATTTTGTTATGTATGAAGGTATGAGCAGCTATTTTGGAGACAACAAGAGGCATTAGAGTAACCATTGTTGATTTCCTATTACCTTGTTCTGAAATTCTGTGTCACTTACAGTGCCTTGTTTTGATTGGCTTTATTCTGTTTTATTTTGCTTGGTTTTATCCTAAAATAAAATAAATAAATAAAAATAAATATACAAATTTTATGATGTACTTTTTCGGGTCTTCTATGTAGAGTGTCATGTCATCTGCAAACAATGATGTTTAACTTCTTCCTTTAATGTCCGTATTCTCTTTAATTCTCTCTCTCTCTCTCTCTCTCTCTCTCTCTCTCTCTCATCTCATTGCTCTGGCTAATGTTTCCATAACTGTTAAATGGGAATGGTGATAGTGGACATCATTGTCTTGTTCCTGACTTTAGGAACATCATTTCATATGATGTTGGTTGATTGCTTGTCATGGCTGTCTATCAGATTGAGATAAAGACAAAATGAATCTTCCAATTTTCTGCAGGATTTTTATCATTAATGTGTATTGGACTTTATCAAAACTTTTTCTGCATATACTAAGGTGATCATGTGATTTTCAGTTCTATTTATGTGGTATATTACATTTATTGATCTGTTCAAGTCAAACCATCCCTGCATTCCTGGCATGAATCCCACTTGATCATGGTGTATAATCTTGATGATTTCCTGCATTCTATTGAAGATTTTTGCATTTATATTTATTAGGGAGATTGGCTGCAGTTCTCTTTTTTTTGGATGGGTCTTTCTCTGGTTTTGCTATCGGGGTAATACATGCAGAAAGATTGCTTCTCTTTTAGTTTCATTAAAGAATTTGGTATCTATTCTCTTGATCATTTTTAAATTAGTCTGCCTTTTTCCTCATTCTTGAGGTCTAATGTTAGATTAATAATGTACAAATTTTCCTAGTTTGTGATGTATACATTTGATGTTGTATGGTTTCTCTCTTAGCACTGCTATAGTTATCATCACAAATATTGTATTTTCATTTTTATTCAAGTTCAGTGTATGTTTTACAATTTTCCTTGCAATTTTCTCCTTTACTTGGTTTACTTAGAAGTATGTATGCTCTGTATTAAGACATTTTCATACCCATATTTCTAATATGCTCAAAGAATTTAATTTTTATGATTTTAAGTCCTAAATGTGGTGTAATTTTTTCTTTAATATGTAGCTTATCTTGATTTCTATTTTATGGGCACATGAAAGAAATATATCTTGTTATCAAGTGGTATTTTATGAATGTAATTTGAATTATTTTAGTTGATGGTTTTCCACCTTGTTAATTTTCTGTTTAGCAGTTTATTGGATGTGAAAGCTATTTATTTGAAGTATTAAAGTCTCCAACTAACACTTAGGATTTTTCTAGTCTCTGTTTTAAGTTTTGTTGGATTTGACACATGTATTTATAGCCCATTTATTCATGCTTTGTATACTTAGCCACTTTCTTGTCAAAATCTCTATCTTTTGGTTTTTAAACGACAAATGATTTGGATGAATTTCTTCCTGATGTAAAGAAAGCATTTAGTTAGACCATTTTTAGCACATTAGGAAATTGTTTTCCTGGAAATTCTCCCAACTCTAAAACACACAGTCATGTTTGTTTTTATTTATTTATGTATTTATTTATTTATTACTTTTATAGTTACTTTTATGTATAGCTATTAGGTTGGATATGTGAAATTTTTATTAATTTGTTTCCTTTTCATTTCTGCTAGTCATTCCTAACCTCCGGATTGTATTGTGCAAAATTTAGAAGCAAACCAAGTAAATTAGTTTTAAGCAGTAAATTCTAAAATTCATTAAATTCTGTCTTCTAGTTCTACAGATAGGAACCTTAAGTATTATTGAATTCTTCCATTCAAGAATATTTCAGTTTCAAGATCTTTATACTTGCTATTCCTGTTATCTGTCATTTTTTTCCCATTCAGATATTTGTATGGTTTACTCATTAATTTTATTCTGTGATATATTTAAATATCACCTCCTGGTTAATCCTATTTTATTTATAGATTCAACCAGTTAAGCTTCTTAGATTATTTTGAAAAGAATTACCAAATATTCTATCATTTAAACAACAAATATTTCATTTATTTCATTGAAAAATTAAAGATCATGTTTGTAGCATAAATATAATTATGTATCCTGAAAGTAAGTGGGCTGTAATTTTGTGATATTAAATATTTCTTCTGCATTTATTTCTCAAAAGAGATATTGAAGGCAAAAGGAAGAAAGAACAGATACCAAGTAGACTACAAATAGCAAAATAATGTATAATCACATGGAATGTAAATAGTCCAAATAAGTTTTTAAAAGGAGCTGGTAAAACTAGATAAGATATCAATATCTAACTATATGCTACCTAAAAGAATTCACTTAAAAATTAAAATATGTATAATAAAGGGAAAAATAGAGAAAATACACAAAATAACAATACAAATAAAAAAGTAGCTATATCAAAAATTTTAAAAGTAGACCTTAAAACAAACATGTATAAAAAGGGTTATTTTCTGTAAAATTTCAAAAGACCAACCCTTCCAGAGGATGCAAAAATCCTAAGTACTTTTTCACAGTGTAGCTAAAAAATTTATGTAGCAAAACTGATAGAAGTGAATAAATAGGATGGGCAGTATAGCTCAGTGGCACAGCACCTGCCTGGCAAGTGCAACATCACAAGTTTGATTTCCAGTATGAAAAAAAGGATAGAAGTGAATCCATAGACCCATTCATTATTATCATTATGCATTTAAAAACTATCAACAATTAATGCAAAAGCATAAGTAGAAACTCAGTAAAATTCTAGAAAATTTGAATAGTAATCAATTTGTCCTATGTGACATTTATTGATTACTCCAAAGCCAAAAGAATACATATTTGGGGTTTTACCAAAGTAGATCATAATCTTGGTCATAAAACAAGTATTAATACACTTAAAATTACTTGAGTAATAAAGGAATCCATAAGTAAATGCAGGCATTCAATACATGATTTAATTTGATGAGTGATGACTTGAAGTATTGACAGTAATGAAGAAATTAACCTATTTTAAGAGATTCACATATGCTGTCTCATTGCAAAAATTCTTATATTTCATTTTCTCTGTTTTGTAAGCTAGATGGAGAATATAAAAAGGCAAGTAGTTTGGGCAAGATTTGCAGCCTTGAAACTAAGCCTGCCTAACTCTAAAGGCAACATTATATTCTCAAAACCTCCTGATCCATCTGTATGATCTTGAAACTAGTGTTCCTAGCATTATGTCTTGTCTTTCAGAAATAAACAGACCATATTCTGTGATTCTCTGATGAAGATCAGAACTTTTAAACATCCAAGAAGTAATTTTTTGTCCTAAGGAATCCTTATTATAATTTATTTTCTGAATTATTTTTGGCTAGTGTTGGGCAACTGTTTTTTTTTTTAATTCTGTAGGTTTATCTATTGAATAAGTGCCTCGAATGTCTTTGTAATGGGAATAAGTTCATTTTTCTTCAAACAATGAGATAGCTCATGATTTAATTAAAAATAAAATTCAAGCGACTTGTTATCTTCCAAGAAGAACTCTGTGGTCCCTCACTTGTACACACTTCTTATTAGTCTCCTTGGCAACGGGTAATCACTTGTTTCCCTTAAATAGATGAGATGCCAACAAATATGTAGTAGTGGTTTGATACTTCAGCAAAGAAAAGTGCTATAATGACAGCATAATAAATCTGAACATGAAAAGTTAATAGCCACATTAGTGACAGCCTAACTATAGTGTGAGGAACACATGGAGTCTGAATTTTCTGCTTCAGTTTCATTTCCTTTGTGATGCTCCGATTTTTTCGAGAATATCCTCTTCCCTCCCACTCTTTGCATGTCCTAAAACATACAAGGGGTAGAAACTCTTTAAAATGAAAACAGATCTGCTAATAATTCCTTCTTTCCCCTGTAAGACAGGCTCTTCAATTTATCTGGTTTCAGATAAATGATTTAAAAAATAGATTTTACTTAAGCCTTAATGAGATAAATGTGTAACTTGAATTCAGTGTGCTCACCTAAATACACGGCATTTGTGGGTAGGGAATCTCTATGGTTTACTCCTCTCAGGGTTATTTATCTCCATTAAAATATCCTCTCTGCTTTCTGATTGTTATAAAGGCAAGTCCACAACTCTCCATGGACCTGTCACACTGGAACCATGCATAGATAAGGCGGTTTAACCCAATTGCTTTATAGATATGACAAGTTGTATTAAAGTGACCCAAGGGGAGCCATCTTTTGCTCTTTCTTGAAGGAGATACATATCTATTTTGTTACATGCATTTTACAATGGGCGATGGGCTATGAATAGCCATTGGTTTAACATTTCTCTGCAGAATTCACCATACTTAGCAGTGGCAGTAGATTTAGACCAAAATGAGAAGTCAGTCTACCATATCTCTTCCCTCTCTCATTTTCAGTTTGGTTTCTTTCCCTCTTAGTGGTTCCTTCTCAGTTTATCTTTTCTTTATCTAATTCTTTAAACCAAATTCTGTTCTGTTCCCTTGATAGAGTTGAGAATTAGCTGGAAAATTTTGATGACTCTAAAATAGTAAGTAGCCTAACATAAAAAGTTGAGACTGGAGAACAAATTACATCAAAACTAAAAAAACCTAAACATATATAAATATGGTAGCATTATTTATAATTGTTAGTATTCTCTGCCAAGTATAATTTTTCCATCAGTGGGCTAAGTTTTATGCATGTTATTTTCAATGAATCTTTACAACACAGATGTTGTCATGATTTTACATGCAATTGAGGGACCCACAGATGTTAAACATTTTGGCCAGAGTCACATAACTAGAAAGTGGCAAAGTCAGGATTTTAATATAATTTATCTTGTTCTCAAAGCTAATGTAAAGTGGAAAGGGATCATTCAAATCCATGAATAATTTACTATACAATGCAGTGATGCTTCATCCAGAATCCTTGGAAAGGTAATTAACCAATCCCTGAAGAGTTCCAAGTCCCTGCTTTCTAAGGTGTCTAGTTCTACTAATAATAAAAGGAAGAATAGCTACTATTTGTAAATGCTTGTAATGTGTCAAATTCTTAAGCTCAGAATATGATCAGCAGATATAACCGTGGATCTGGAGTCAGACAGAATCCTTATACAACCATTAAGAGATTGTGAGCTTCTGTATTTTAATACTCAATTTTCTATTTACATAACAAAGAGAAGTTTTCTACAATATGTGGCCTGGGTGAGAATTAGATCTAGTAACTACTGGGATTGTTACTGTCCAAAGGAAGCATTCAACAAATGTTATCCAAACTGCTAGGTGTTCTTACCGCTGTATGCAAGGCAAACTGCTGAGCAACTTACATATAATATTTAATCTACTCTGATTAGTGATTCTATGAGCTATGCACTATGGGAGTGCCTAATTTACACACAAGAAAGAGGATTCATGAGAATTATTTAAGGTCACAGAGCGAGTCAGGGCTAAGCCAGGTTTCTGCCCCTAGTGCTGTCTCCAAGCCTGCCTTCTCAGAAGATGGTTCACACAGACTCTAATGCTGGACAATATTAATGCCACAAAACACGCCTCTTATTTAGGTCCAACCACACTCATGAGACGTCCCCCCTCTTGACCTTAGTTGTAGTTATTGATGGTTTACATGCTTTATGACTATGAAAATTTTCTGTTTCTTCCCTTCTAATGTATCCCTTCTCATCCATTGCCAACCTGAGAGTCCTGTTTCACTAGTGGGCATTTTCACTTGACCATGCAGTGTGATCACACCACAGGAGGACTGCCTTCCAGGAATCAGAAACATTGGAGCATGCATGTATTTGTTGCAAATTTGTATCACAGCAACATACACACGTTAAGTAAATAAACAAATGGTTCTCTAAATAACTGTATTCACTGAGGAAAGATTTTAGCTTCTTGACTCTCAGTCGGAATGACACTTGATGTTTTGTTCTTCCTATGTTTAATCTAAAAACCACCAAGAAGTACTATTCCCTTTTGTAAATTATTATCACAAGTGAAAAATGTTTTGCTTTTGAAGGGATGATGAAACATTTCTTTTTCAAATTTCTCCAGTGATTAAAGAAACAATGTTAGGGATGAGAGTTGACTTGAAAACAATGAATGTTTGTTATCAGTTCTGAATCCCTTGCTAGAAGTGGTGAAGGTGATGTTCTGGTACGATTTCCCTCAACTCATATTTTCTTAATTTTGCATTTCAGTGGGAAAAGGGTGATGTTGGATTGGAACAACAAGAAAAATATGACACAGAATATTAAATAAATCTTACACTTGTGATTATATGAAAAATTGTTCAGCAGAATCTTTGAAACAAGGTTAAGTTCCAAGTAATCTCTATTGGAATGCCTAGTTTCTCTCATATTTGCACTCATATTTGCTCTATGACACTTCTGTTTTCCGTGGTCTATGACAAGTGGATAAAATACACGGCAAAGATGCCTTCTTGTACAAATGTCTATATACCTGAAAAGTGGTTAGCCAGATGTGTAAACAAGAACTAGCAAGACCACTGCATCCCTTCTTGTGTGACAAAAGACAATATTTGCCTCATTTCTAAACTTTCTAAGAAACTGTTTCCCATAGGAAGCCCTCCCGGACCGCCCTTCTACATTTCCACCTAGGAGATGAGTACCCTTTTTTGTTCTTCTGAAATGTTACACATCTCTCTAGCAAAATCCATATTTATTTATTTTTTTGCATGTCCACTTTCAAAAGCATGAATTTCTTAAGGCAGATGATGAGATGTTTTAAAAATATTCCAATTGCCTATCATACCCAAGCTGTATTTCAAGGAAGATTTATTAGATGGGTGATTGGCTGGCTGCAAGAATTAGAAGATTAGACCAGTGCTTAAAATCCTGTCATCCTACAGTTAAGTATCACTAATTAAATAGTCATTAACACAATGATTAAATAAATGGAAAGAGCAACCAACTTTGAAGCAAGACAACTTGGGTTTAAATAACTACTATATTACTCGCTTGCTATTTTAATCTTTCCCTACTTGTTTAAATTAGACTTATCAGTGATCTCTGTCATAAATTACATCTAACAAATCTTACCTCCAATTGACCTCATAAAAATTAAATAAAATTATGTTTATAAAGTGTCTGGCCAATTTTAGTAGCTCAAAAAATGGTAGCTATTATTATGTCTAAACCTGGCTATAAACTTCTCTGTTTTGTTTGACTATATCATACGTGATGATATGAACAGCTGTTTTGAAGAAAACATTATGACAGCTATTGCTGATTTAATATTATCCTTCTTAGAAGCCCTACCATGCTTTTTTTTTTGTTCTATTGCCATTGGTTCTGTCTACCACATTGTGTCTCATTGGAATTTGC
>PVJX010006259.1:56968-68531 GCA_004027295.1 Dolichotis patagonum
GCCTTTATACTATTGTGTTATGTTTGATATTATTGTAATTGAAACTATGCTCAACTATAGCAGAGTAAGAGATATGGCGTTAGATACTGTTGATGTCCAGTTGACTTAATGTAAAGTACTGTGTTGCCTATGTTGTCCTCTTCTGATCTGCTCTGTACTGCCCCCTTTTGTTTTATTCTCTTTTAAATAAAAAAAAAAACTTCTCTACATATTAAAACATATTTTTCTTTCTAAATAAAAAAATTATTAAAGACTTAGCCAAGCCAAATGTGGTGGTGCATGCTTGTAATCCCAGCACTCTGAGAAGCCGAGGATGGAAGGCTGCAAATTTGAGTTCCACCTATGGAGGTTCTATTGACTTAGGGTCCGGGTTATAGCTCAGTGGCACAGAGCCTGCCTGCCGAGAGTGAGGTCATGAGTTCAATTCCCGGTATCGAAACAAACAAAAACAGATCATTGACTTAGTAAGAAACTGAATAGAACATTTGACAAAAAGGACTGGGAATGTACTTCAGTGTGAAGGTTTTGGTTTAACACCAAGAAAGAAAGAGAAAGAGAAAGAGAAAGAGAAAGAGAAAGAGAAAGAGAAAGAGAAAGAGAAAGAGAAAGAGAAAGAGAAAGAGAAAGAAAGAAAGAAAGAAAGAAAGAAAGAAAGAAAGAGAAAGAAGAAAGAGAAAAAAGAGAAAAGATTTGGCAGTAGACAAAATCACTTGCACAGCAGTTTCTACCTTAACTTTAATTTCAAAGCTATAGATGATCAATCACACATACACACACTTCACGCACAAAATCAGGAGCACAAAATGTGTGCTGCTTCTTAAAAATATATTCTGATTTATGCAATCTTGCTTTTGTTAATAAGACATACAGTGGAATAATTACAATGGTGAAAATCATGGTAATAGTTACATGGCACTTATTATGTGCCAGGTTCTTCCTAAAGTATCTTATATACATTAAAATGGTAAATTGAAACAATAACATTATGCTGTAGGTACATAATTATTATGCCCATTTGATAGATGAGAAACCTTAAACACAAGATAATTATATAATTGGCCCAGGCTCATAAAAGCTAGGAAATAGCATAAGAGTTAAGCAAGTTCATTAAGGTAGCAATGATATAAAGTTACCTACTCTGAACCAGGTGGTTGTACAGGAGGCATCCTATGTGTGCGGAACAGTACATACCCAACTTGCAAGCTAAACCTCGTGAGGAAAACTCACTCTGCCTGTCTGAGCTATGCTTAGCTGAAGCAGAAGTCTTTAGACTCTCAGACTAGTGAATGATATCCTTTATTGTTTGAAGTTACTGGTATTCAAAGGTGTAAGATTTCTGGGTAACAAGTACTAGGGAGAGGGTATACAATCCTCGTGCTCCAGGTACTATTTGAATTTGGACTTCTAATAACTTGTGTGTGGTTTTACTTTGCAGTTGGAATGCAGTAACTATTTGGACTTATACATTGTTATGGTTACCTCAGGTAAAACTGGTATTTACTTCCCCTCATTTTTATTCTGGCTTGTTTGCATAATGTTTATAACTATTAAATACCATATATGGGTCTTTTTTAAAAGTCATGGAGTCTTCATTACATATACATCATTATATCAATATGTGACATCACTATTATATATCATCTATGTATTATCTATTTAAGTGGTTTTATCTATGGTAGAAATATGGTATAAGTGAATACTAAATTCTAAAATAATATATTTTTACCTCAGTAATATATTTATCCATTACAAAATTTTTATGTGAAAATGAGAAAATCTCTTTTGGGTAAAATATCTAGTATTTCAGTGTTGGGTAGCATGTCAAAGTGTAAAAAGGAAAGTCATTTTAAAATGTCATAGCTAGTAGCTCTTCTGGACATATGAATTGCCAAGAATTGTCAAAAGGAAGGTTCTCGAGCATTTCCTTTAATGATTTGGATTGTCCATATGCAAAGTTCAGGTAGTCACCTAACTAGTGATTCTGACAGGAGTGATCTGGACATCACACGGGACCAAGACTACTCAGGAGCATCTTATGTTGCTTAATAGTTAATATAAATGGTCTAAGTACTTTTAAACCTGGAAAGCAGTATGCAAATTGCATCTTGATTCCAATGCATT
This sequence comes from Dolichotis patagonum, assembly GCA_004027295.1. Taxonomy (NCBI): domain Eukaryota; kingdom Metazoa; phylum Chordata; class Mammalia; order Rodentia; family Caviidae; genus Dolichotis; species Dolichotis patagonum. The sequence goes on from PVJX010006259.1 coordinate 59,090, forward strand.
GCCCTAGATTTTAAGATGTTCAGAAATTCTTCTCAGAAATTGGAAGGTAACAAGTCTTAAATAATGATTTATGACAAGATGTTCATTAAATGATAGACATTATAGTTCCTTGAACTTTTGGGAGTATTATTAAGATGGCATATTTTATGATTCTTTTCTAGTCCCACATTCCAGATGTGTTGGCTGGAGGCCTGCCTCACAGATAAGGGACAACAGAGCATCTTGTCTAAGGCCCTGAGTTCTGCAGATTCTGACCTGTACTATAGAAATCATATTCAGCATGACTTCTTATTACTGATACATGATCAATGATCCTCCTAACATCAACTCATCACTTTATTAGACCAACTATAATATGCTGAAGACTCAAAAAAACAAAGTTAAAATATGAATACAACAGACATTGACAGGAACAGTGGAAATGCTGATAACAGGGAATGGATGTTGTACATTGGTCTGAAGATCTTAGCTCACTCTACTGCAAAAGGAAAGATGGCAGATATATAGTACAGTGCTTCAAGCTTAAAAGAAACTCTGTTATCATCACCATCATCATTCTCATTGCAATCAGTGTCATTATTTTCCCTCAGCACATTTAATTAAAACCTTTATCCTGCAGTCTGTACTAGAAATGACCTCTTTTTATTTCTGCTCTTGTAGCTAAATTTAATGAAATTTTGTCATTCTTTACATGAAGTATCATTGATTGAAAATTTGGCATTGTACAAGATGAAAAAATAGGCATTAAAGTTTTTCATTTAAACTTTTTCACCAAAGTGCACTGTTTATATTGGGAAGTATTATTTACTTTACATTTATAACAGGAAAAATAATATTTCATTCCATCATCATTGAATAGATGAAATAAGATATCTAATTATCATAAAGCCTGGTATTGAACATACCTTAATTACCTTACCTACTCTTATATGATAGGATGTATATTATAACAGCATAATAGAAATGGATGTATAAATGGATGAATGGGAGATGGAAAGGTGAACAAATAACTTAAATAAATCTATATGTAATTTAAAATATCCTCTACTATTCCAAGGAAAAAATTCTGTTCCTTTTCCAGTGAAATTCCCTTAAAAATGTATTTTATAAATAGCAAACAAAATATAGGAATTTTTTATGAGAAAAATTCTCTTTTTGTCTTGTATTCCAACCTACTCATTTTAAAATTTGAGTCAAATAGTTAAAAAATAAGAAGTAATCAAAGTGGTTTCTGAGTGGTTCTGATTTAGCTCAAGAATTATCAAAGTTCTAATGTTGTAAACCTCCCTTTAAAGGGCTCGGTACAAAGTTTCATTGTAAATTCTCTGGTAAAGCTAAGGTAAGCTCAGTGCTGAAGGTTGATTTGCCTCCTCCAAAAACGTATTGAAGTCCTTCCCCTGAAGCATATGAATGTGACCTTATTTGTAAATAGGGTCTTTGCAGATGTTGTTAGACAAGATAAAATGAGACCATATTGGAATGGGATGGGTTGAAATCCAATATGATGAGTCTTGTAAGAAGAGACAGACATTCAGAGGAAAGATGATACGGTGTTATATACAAAGCACCCCAATGTGAAGTCTAAGAGTAACAATGACTTCCACAAACTACCAGAACCTTGGAGACACATATGAAACACACTCTTTCTCCAATCCTGTAAGAAAAAACAAATCCTCATTTCTAATCCTTGATTTTTAGCTTTGGTCCCATAACTGTGAAAGGATGGATTTCTGTTGTTTATCCATGTTTGAGGTTAATTAGTTTCTACATATCTAAACTAACTAACTAACTAACTAACTAACTAAACTAAACTAACATACCTGAATACACAAACACAGGGAGTTATCATAGACTGAATTTTTCTTCATAAATTTGTAGAGCTATATGTATATGAAGTGTCCCTGACAAATGTACCCCTGCTTTTCTCACCTTTAATACAGAAGGAACTCAGAAAAGAGAACACAGAAGAAATAGAGTGGGGAAAAAGAATAGGGTGTCCCAAACAGGTTTCATTTTCTCCTATCATTTTAGCATTTGGCTTCCATTAAGTCCTGCATTTATTTCTTTAAAATAAATCACGAATTTGGAGAGGTATGTTTACGTAGTCTTTCTCATCATAACCCAACTCACCTGCAATGTTCTGACACTCTTGAATATAATTTCAATTAATGAATAAAACATGATAAACTAATAATTAGCTTTTGAAGGTGAACCATTTTAACAGAGGTTAATTCCATAACGTTTTAATTATTTTTCCAGCATCAGACCTTAAGTGACATTTGGTTTCAGTTCCAACATAACAATTCTCAGCCTACATTTAGAAAGACCATAAACAATTTCCTAGGAGTTGGCCAGAAATTATTCACAATGCCTGTATTGCACACTTCTAAAAATGTGAAGTTGTATGTTATTCAAGATTCCAAATCTAGCTTTGGCAAGAACTCTTGTCTTGAAATACTCAAGAGACACTTACGAACAGCCCTATTTTCTTATTTTTAAAGAAAACAATATGATATACTTTCTTACTAGATAATGAGCAATTTTAAAACTATGAATGCTGCTATGTCAGTTGGGTTAGTTTACTGCTTTAGCAATAAAATCAATAGACAGCTTGCAATAGATAATTCTAAATTTTAAATGGTGTTCCCATATATGGAGAGGAATGGAAGTTATATAGAAAGTTAATAAAATATTTTACATGCATTCTTTTTAAACTGAATATCTGGCAGTTTACATTTATGTAGGGAGAGCGTGTCAGTCTTCATGAACAAAATGTATTTAGTAAATCTATGTTCAGAAACATTACTATTTCTGAAATGTTCTTCATATTTTATTTAAATAAATAGTATAAGAGATAAGGGCTTATTGTCCTATGAAATATCTTTGGTTTTTCTAAATTCCAATTCTACTATTAGCCAAAAACAAACTCTACTATAGGGGAACCCAAAGAAACTCCCAGAATCCCATTCTGGAATATGATCCCCACTATCTGAACCAGATATTTTCTGCATATCAACTGTAAGAAGACACACTCAGCCATTCATTTCTTCCTGTCTATATTTCGGTGAAAGAAATTTTTACTAAATTTGATATTTACAAAATGCTTTCCACTGTCAAAATCACCTCACCACTTGAGAATCAAAACCATTACAAAACAGACTCAGCAATAATGAAATTGGGACAGAGGGGACACAGACAGTGGGGACCCTGAAAACCTGCTGACTGAAGAGACAGAGTGACTGAGAGCCAGTAAACCAGGGTGGGAGCTGAAGCAAAATGAGCACAAGGACCTGGCAGGAAGAAATGGCTGGGGCTTCTAAGTCCCTAAGCACAGTTCCAAAGACTTTGTAAGCACTCTGTTTGGTCCGCAGAGTGCTGTCACCTTTCAACTGCTGCTAATAATGCCCTAGTGAGAATGCAGTACTAGGGCTCTCAAAACTAGTTTCTCAAGAGAAACTAGAAATTGTTATGTAAAAAATCCTTTTTTAGATATTTGAGAAGTAATTAAAATTTCAACTCACTGTAAAGATATCATCTTTAAATTTCTTATCTGCCCTGAAAAGTTTTAAAATAAGCAAAATAATTGTTCTGCCTTATACTCATTTGAAAGGCATTATGCTATTGGTTCAAAGGTGAGAATTTTTTGTCTTTCTCACAAAGGCAAAAGATAGGACAATGAAAGAGGCTTATACAGAACTTAAAAAAAAACAAAATATTTTACCTGTTTCTTTCAAGCATTTCTTTTGAAATATAGTTATGAGACACACATTCTGTGAGTCACTAGAAGACTTATATGTCCCTCAGGACCACTGTTTTATGTAGATGTGCTATCCTTCTGGGAATGAAAGACATTCAAACAATTGACCTGGAACATGCACAGTGCAAAATTTGTTAAAATATTCTTCTTCCAAAGAATCACAACACTTAAACCAAGAAAGAAAAGTATTTTCCAAATTGGATACATTGCCTAATCTAAGGAAGAGAAGAAATGAACAAACCAAGAAAGAAAACTATTTTCCAAATTGGATACATTGCCTAATCTAAGGAAGAGAAGAAATGAATGACCACCTTCATTTCACAACTAAGGAATAAAGACATAAATGTACCTCAGGTGATGTTACATTTATCCTGATAATCTGAATGTTGCCAGAGAATGGAGAAAATGGTCTAGGACCTTTCTAAATTGATGAAGGAAGTAGGGAACTTTTGTCACATAAAAATATTACCAGTGTGTTTATTTTATTGAAATGGAAAAGGTTTTCTTAAATAATTTTTGATAACAAATAAAGATTAGTTTGTTCACAGCTGCAAATTTAGCTTAGTACAGGACCACAGACAAAATAAGATGTGATATATTTTGTATTTCTGAGTCAATAAAATTGATAGCAGCTCCATTTTACACTGGGACATTATTGACATGGGGCGATTATGTTAGATGACATATGGGGAAGAAATTAACATATGGGAAGATTTTATTACATAAAACAGAAAACTGGCATAACACATTATATAAATTGCTCTAATTGTGTTTACTATTTTTAATTTAGTACTTCACTGGCATACAAGGGACAGTTATTTGGGATGGTAATTAAAACAAATATAGTAGTAACTTAACACAATCATCAACTAACTATCATACTGCAAAACCAGAAATAGAAAATCTCATTTCAAGTACCCCAGTCTACTGAGAGACATCTAGAACCTCTGAAGAAAGATGTTTGGTGTGATCTGGCAGGATATAAAGGAAGAGTCATTTATGATGAGTACAGAGTTTGATGAAGTGGCACAAATTTGCATTCTGATTATTTAGCCTTCAGCTGCTCAAGTCAGGCTCAGAAATGCCCAAAGGAGGACAAGACACGGGGTTCCTATATCAAGGTGGTGCCATCATGCTTGACTGCTAAATTAGAACCCCTCATCTCTGCTAACTAGTGAATAGAGGCACATCAATTTATTTGAACCTCAGCTTTGTTTGGTTATTTTTATAAACTCGACATAGTCCTATCTATTTCATCTATCTTCAATATCTGTGGCAATACTTTTTCAAATACAAAGTGATGGTGTTATCAGATGAAAGTTTAAAAAACCTGTTGCCAAAGGATTGATGTTGGACAGAGTCCTGATGGCATGAACATACAAGAGAAGATAAATCACAAAAATATTTTCCCAATAAGTTGTTTTACACAGAGTTACAAACATGTGGTCATTTACATTTCAAAATATTACTCAAGATTTTATGTGTGAATGCCAAAGTTTCCAATAAGAAGCCTAGCTGTTGTAAAAAAAATATGGCCTTCAATTTATAGTTATGGAATATATCTGGATCAAGCTATACATTCAGATACTGAGAATAAAGTTGAAATTGAAGCATGTCAATAAATAGGCATAGATACCATCCAATTATTTGCGAGAATATGATTATAATTTTATTGTTAAAAGCAACTACTTAGGTAATCAAGCATCCAGTTTTTGTGACAATGAGTTTTTTAGGGCAAAGTGCATAGCTTCGTATTATGTAGCTTTAACATCAACTGTGTTTCATTTCAAATATGTAGGAATTTGAACACTAAGTGTATTTATAGAAATAACTTAGATGTTAGAACCAATTTGAATGGCAAATTGCTTTCTTTCCCTTAATTACAGTTTTGTTTTCAGTACATCTCTATAAAATAATTATCCCTACTTTTTTTCATAAAAGAATCAGAAAATTATCCAGGAAGTTTTTCTATCTTTTTAAAAACCAGATGTTACCAAATGAAATTCTTTTGACTATTTGATAAAATTAGAACTTTTCAAGATCTCAAGAATTTGATTTGTTTTACATGTCTAATAACTACAGTTCAAAACCATAACAAACACAAAGCAGTTCAAGAAAAGTCTTTACCCAGTATTAGCCTTTCTTAATACAAGTATTCTGCACAGAAATTATAGAATAATATAGTTTAGACTGGCTTGGCAAATGTCCAGTAAAGCCCACATGTTATTGTTGCTTAATATGATTAAATATACACACATCATCGTTTTAAAGCTCTGTAACATTATGGATCAATTTATGTTGGAGAGATTTTTAAAATGTGTTTACCTGCATCAGTGTACTCTGAGTCTCTAATAGAGGATTTTGGGCTTTTTGGTTTTGTTATTATGTTGGAGAGACTTTTTAAAATGTGTTTACCTGCATCAGTGTACTCTGAGTCTCTAATAGAGGATTTTGGGCTTTTTGGTTTTGTTGATTTCCTTTAGCTTTGTTTTACCCAGTTCTGCAACAACTTAGAATTGAAGATTTGACAAAAACTCATGTTCTCCACTCAAACTCTGTAGCTTATATAAGATGACACAATTACATTACCAATTTAAGTGCTATATAATAATCTTACTAGACAAAACTGTAGCTTGACATTATTTCTTATTAACTCCCAGTACTCTTAAGATGAATAAGATTCCCAAGTATAATGTCACAATTCTTCTTCTTGATGTGAAATTAACCTATTCATTGGAAATAAATTTATATTAGCATTAAAAAGACAGTTATCAAAAATTTTGAGACATTTTTTAAAAATCTATGTGTATGCATTAACTTTATAGTGGATCACTATAAATTATTTATTTTTATACTTCTTCACCCACAAAATTATTATACTTCTACTCTTTGGAAATTGCATTTAAAACAGTTTTTTGTTCATAAAAGAGCATGACACAATTCAATATGGTCTTGGTTAACGAGATCAAATTCTAATGTACTCAACGTGATGGTGTATATTAACGATCTGATATGACTTTGGATATATCAGATAATGATCTGATTTGACTTCGGATATATCTGGCAGTTCCCAGAGTCCACTCAGCCCCTTACGAAAGTTGGCTTTCTATCACTGAGGAAGGGGAAAGGAGACTTGAAAACTGGAGATCTTCCTTGGTCCTTTCACACCCAAATACTGATGATCCCTCCAGGAGATTCTTTAAATTCTGTTACCTCTCATGACTCACATGGATTTTAATCAAGTAACATATATAAGGCTTGTCCAGTGTAGAACTGTCCCTCAACACCATTCATCACTGTGGTGAGCTATACATTTATTTTTGGAAGTAACAAACTTGTAGGTCACGTGAGAATGACATATCAACACATTCATCTTTTACTGTAAGCCCTGATACTCCCCTCAGAACAAGGAGCAGCAAGGAGGCAGTGGAGATATACAACAAAATTTATTCGCTTCACCTCCTGGAAGAAGCCTTTCTAGTTATCAAAGCATAATATACAGAGGCCAGGAGACATGCACTAGAAATTAATCTCTCTAACAAAACCAGCAGCAGGTGTTAGTAAAACATTGTGTTTTAGGACTTAGTTCAAATAATTCTTGTAGCAATGTCAAGATTATGTGACTGATTTTGTTTTCTGTGAAAGAAATGGTCTTAAGAAAGAGACCATTCATTAAAACCCAAAAATTCAGGGCAGAATCAGATATGGCTCAAATGAGGTTAACCTGTATCAATATGAGAAAGCGCAACATAGGAATAGGATGATGACTGTAAACATTTATTGCTCCTTCTTTCACCCATGGCCAGTTTTCTATTGCTCTTACCAGGATTGGTTTTGTTCTGATTTTATTAATTCAGATGAGGAGAGATAGCATATTTTACATGACCTTGGTGTAAGTCCCCTAATAATAAGTGAATTAGCAACTGCATTATTAATTGGTGAAATGTACATTTTGATTGAGTAAATAACCTATGAAGCTATATATGCCCCAAACAGAAAGTAATACAGAAAATTTTTCTTGATCAAAGTGGTGTACGTGTTTTGTTCTCTGCAGAAAAGCAGTTTTACTCCTGAAAAGAAGTGAGAAATCATCTTTTAGTGTTTAAATGTTAAACCAGTTTAGGTTTTGATCACCCTTGTTCATTTTCCTGATTGAAAAATTTAAGGGCAAGGTATCAGTCAACTCTTCAAATTTACCCTGCTTGTCAGAGACAAAGTCTACAATCAGCTGGCTTCCTGCAGGCTCACTGCTCTTCCCACTTCATGCTGTTTTCCTATGTGGTTGTTGATGCAGTGGTATTTATGCTTACACACAGAAAGGCAGCCGTGTGCAGTGATTTGAAAGGCAGAGGCTTTCAGTCAACATCAGTCGTCCTTTAAATTTAGGATGACTTCTTCAGAAAAATCAGATTACAAAAATCAGGTACAAAAACAAAGACACTAACTGAAGTTTTAATTTAGTAAAATTGAATGTCTGTGTGTTATACAGTGGTTCTGTGCCTGAGGAACACATGAGTGTGCATTCACATCATACCTTGAGCTTGTCTTTAAAATTTCATCCTTTTAATTTTTAATAATTTTATTTCCTTTTAATTTCCAAATTAGTCTAAATACTATCTCTTAAAGAGTTCCTTGTCAACAAAATTATATCTCTGATGAGAATGGCAGTGGGTGGCTGTGACAGAAAGTGAGAATCCTCTAGTATCTAAGGTAGCCATCTTTGAGAGGACACGGAAGTGATGTAACCTGCCAAAGGCCAACCGTGTTTGCTTATGTGACTAAAACAACTATTCTTTAAAGTTTAGACAGAGAGGTATAACTTGTGATCACTTGTTTTCTCAGAAGAGAAATGCAGTAACTCCCCATCAACTGTTTCCCATTTGTCTGGAAGAGCTGGGGGAGGTAAAGCAATGCTTTGGCCAGAGGCTTTTCGCTCTTTCAATGCATTTATATTTGTTTCAGATGAAACCAGAGATGCTTACTCTATCACTTTCCTCACCTTGGGTGTGATGCATAGGAGGGTGTATATAACTATAAATCCACACTACCTTTGGGGATTTTCACAACACCACCGCTGATCGATCTGATTTGTCAATCTTTATTCATGAAAAAGGCTCCTTCAGGCTCCAACAGTATAGTTTTATAACAGTCTGAGCTATAATAGATGTTGATCCTATTTTGATAAATATGTTGAGTAGGGGGAAACAATTCACAGAGAATCCACTATAAGTTCTATGGTTAGGCTTCATCCTTTATTAGGTAGTGAATAAAAGACAATTGATGTTTACAACTCCAATTTAAGAGACCATTTAAACAGAAATTGTTCCATAGCAAAGTGAGGCAGAAGGGATCCAGGTATTTCTGAGTTTTCTCATATGGCTGATGAAGAAAGTATGGCTGATTTGTTTGTTCCCAGCAAATCACTAAAGTTAGTAACACCTTGTGACCCAGGACTCTGAATCCGCAGGCCCTGACTTCTATTAGACTGGCTCATTCACATTGGTGAAAATGGGAGGAAAACAAAAGCACACTGCATCAATTAACATTCAGTTCTTCCATAGAGAGACCTCATCATATGTAAAAACTGCTATTCAGGGATGAATATAATGAAAGATCAAAATATTTAATACTGTTAAAAAAGAAAGGTAAAATTCAAGATGGTTAGAAGCTACTCAAGTAGCACAG
>PVJX010006259.1:68631-79177 GCA_004027295.1 Dolichotis patagonum
AAGAAAAGAGGAAAGAAAAGGCAGGCAGACAATACATGTTCATGCAGTAGGGACATTGGAAAATGCAAAATCACCAGATACAGTACTTTCAGAAACAAATTTTAATGCTAACCAGTATGCTTAACAAAGGCATTGCTTGAATTTTTCTTACCAGAAAACTGCTGAAATACATTTTCTTATTCTCTCTCCTGCCTTTGTTCCTTCTTTCCTTCTTGTTCATTTCTTTTCTCTTTTTTGTTTTAACAAAAATATATAAAGCCAATTGCCCTCAAGATACATTATGTGAGAAATTTCTACAGCTAGACAGTGGAGAAATACTCCAAAGACCATGTTTAATGTTGAGCACCAAGCACTGTGGATGTTTCTTGAATATAAAAGGACAAATGCTAAATACCTTGCTCTCAAGTGGGTTTGCCATGATTCCTTTACTCTTTGAAGGTCACCACAGTTTAGATAAGAGCAATTTCAGGAAGGCTATGCTGAGCCCTTCCCTATATTTTTTAATAGCCTTTACAAAATCTTTTCAAAAAATAATTTTTCTCTACACCTAAATCACATAGGATTGACTTGTATATGTATCTTCCTTGCTTTATATTTGAGTGTTGCTGTTTTTATTAATGCAACAGACTGGTTGCAGGAACCCCACCATAATGATAGGTATATGTTCACTTTCTATGGTAAAAAGCAAATAGCCTTTATCTCAAATTAAAGGCACAGCTATTTTATGCCATTTGTTACCAATTTAATGATAACATGTAACACTGAATGGTTATAGATTTATTTTATATAGATTTTTCTCTTTATAAGTTATTCTCTTACTCTTTCTAACATATATACAATATACATATATTTATATATACCCCTGATAAATCTTGTTTTAAAGGTAAAACATCAACTCCTTTCAGCTTTAGGGTGAATGTCAAAGCCCGTCAGTATTTCACAACTCCACTAGAAAAACAGTGGACTTCACCACTACTACTTAGCACGGTATCATTGGTGCGCAATTAATTCAAATTTATGTTTGTTTTTGTTCTTAGGATTTAAATGTTTATATCATGTCAGTAGAAAATCTTAAAAATCGTAAACCCACAACAATAGTTAGTGCTTCATTCTGTCATATTTAATGCAGAAACCTTTGCGACAAGCCTACTGATATGATATAAAGGGCATACTGCAGAGATATAACAGTCTCTGTTTTATAAGATATGTACTAATATGAAAGATCTGCTCTTTGTATCATCTTAAAGATTAAAGATCATCTGAGGTTGTGATTGCTCCTTGAAACAGAATGATTGTACTGATTTCTTTCTAAATACCCATGTTAAGTGAGTCTATCTGTGTTCAGATACAAAGTCATTACAAAAAGTTCCCTGTTTCCAGCAATACCTCTTCAGGGTGGTAAAGTAGCAAGCGGTAAGAAATTACCCTTATTAATACCTCTCCTACCTTTAAGCAAAGCCCTGTTCTAACTCCAAGCTGGACAAGAGGTGAGAATGTTGACCAGGGAGGCCTCCATGACACCCTCTGGCCTGTATGTTTTATACTGCTTCCCGGTGTGAAATAGTTGTTCATTCTACCTTTTACAGTTCTGTAAATCCTAATGGCATAGATTGAGACACAGCACTATTGTTTTACAAGGCGTCTACTGTATCTACTTTGTTGGGATAAATACCCAGTAACTGCTGTCAGAGCAAGACGACCAGCGCGGGTACTACTATTCACAGTGTTGCTTTTGTATTTTTTGTTGTATTTTTCCATTTCTGTATTATTTTAATCTACAGAGTAAATTAGTATATATACATTGGAACCAGTTAATGCCCTTAGACAATGTGTACTTGTTTCATAAAGCAGGAAAGACAATGCGGGGGAAATAGTGCCCAGAAGCACAGTCACAAAGGCTCATAAGTTCTAGATACCACTACGAGTCAATGCTGGAGATCACTTCTAAAACAGTGTTCAAGAGGAATGCTTTAATTTGGAGAAAATACCGCTCCCTCCCTCCCTCCCCAGCCCCCTCCCTCTTTTAATAATCTTTCGATTCACTATCAAAAGTCCTGGCTCTTCATATAGACTTTAAACTATAAATAAACACTGCATAGTTCTCTTTTGTTTTTCTGTCTTGTGTTTTTGAAAAATTATTGCAGTACAACGACTCCTGCTCGGAATTCAGTAGGGCGCAAACAGCACTGGAGTGTGGGCCGTCCGGATGGGCCCCGGGGCTGGCCGCAGGAGGGCCGGCGGGAGTGCGGAGGTCTGGAACAGGGTGGCTGCGGGCGCAGTCCTGAGGCTGAAGGGGGAATTCACAGCCACGGCAGCGGCTGCTGCTGCAGCGGCCAGCGGATTTGGAAGAATTCTGGGAGCCAATGGCTTTGAAGGTTCTTTTGAAAATACTAATTTTACCTGAAAGGAAAAATGAAAAAGAAAAGATAAGAAATGGATGAGAACCCAAGTCTGGAAATCTGTACTTGGAATCCAAAATGGTAGACAGTGAACAATATATCAATGAACAACTACAAACATAAGCTCATACTTTTGTACTGACGATAAAGAAAATAGAAAGTATAAGTCATTTTCCTCTTGGAAGAGATGGAAAGTAACTAAAAATGGTCTCCAAGAACGTTGAAAATTATATTTGTACAAGAAAGTATTTTAAAAATAAAAAAATAAATTTTAAAAAGAAAATGTTTATTATGAAATATATTAGGAATCTTTCACACCACCCTTTCCATGCACATTAACTATCACGAAGCAGACATTTTAGAGAGGCTCCTTACTACTGTCAGTGCTATTAGACTGCCCAAATATATTAACTGGAGGGCATAAAGCATGCTGCTGCCTGTCCTGTGAGATACCACACAAAAACATTCATTTTCAATAAAAAAGTAAAAAAACCATTTTCTTTAAATTTTGACATGCCCTTTTTTGTGCAAATGGCTATCATGTTCTCTCTGCCTTATTTACAAAGCTAGCTCATTCGCTAACTAGCACCATTAACATTAGCAAAATACCTGTTCTCACTAGAGAGAATGTTCCTAAAGAAACATACTGAGAGCTAAGGAGGTGCGTTTGGAGTCTTAATAGTAACACAATTTACTTGATTATGCTGAGAAAACAGCATTATGACTAGGGGATCTCAAATATCAGCTCTGCACAGAATTCTTTATCTCCTGATACAGCTAAAACTTTTTATAAAAAAGATTAAGATCTTCATTTTCATAAAATGGGGAATCCTGCTAAATTAATTGAGTCAAACCACAGTGGAGTCTCATAATAAATGATTGGGATTTTCCTAAAACTGTATTTTCTTGTGTTAGCTATACAGACTAGCATCAGTTATTAATAAGAACTATTTGAAGAAAACAGACTTCAAATTGTATAATTTGGCATATGCTGAAGTCCATTACTCCTAATGTTTCTCTGAGACCTGGGTATCTGTGATGAAAGTGATGATTCACCTCAACCAGGAGGAAAATATATGCTCATCAAAACTATCATACAATGTCAGAAGGTTTCCCAGATTGTCTGCAAAGCTCTTCCAAACTGTCCAGGTGAGGACATTGCACTATTATGTTTTCTAATCTAACCAGGACATTTAGCGTAACGGAGAGAGGGTATTTCTCAGGATTATTTCCCAAGGTCTTGCATAGTATCCTTAGATGAATACTTACATAAAAATCAAGCCATATCCTGAAATTATATCTTATTTTGTTTTGTTTTTTTTTTCTTTTTGAGACAGGGTCTCACTCTATAGTCCAGGCTGGCCTTGAACTCACCACATAACCCAGGATGGTCCTGAACTTGAGGCGATCCTCTTGCCTCAACCTTCCAAGTGTGCGTGCTGGTATAACAAGTGTGTGCCACCACATCCAGGCTGAATCTATTTTAAAACTTCGAAATTATTGAGACTATCAATAATACTGATTGTCTCTTGTATATATTAGAAAAGCAATTCAAAAATTTGATTTCACCAGCCATCTTTAAATGTTCAAGATCAGATTTTGTGGAATTGCTCACTGAACTCAAGAGTCTGACTTTTCTCCTTCCATTGTGCTCTGTGATAAAACTGAACACAACTCAAAGAGATAAGACACTAGGTTGTGGTAAAAGATGGCAAAACACTGAAACAAATTATGAGACCAATAATCCCATGGTGGAACAAAGACTGGACTCAAGAATTAACTGTAACTTGGGTATAGTCTATTTATTACATTTAGTAACTCACTTCCCCTCACCACAGACTCGTACCCAAGGAACATACGAGTTAGGCAGACCGTGGGATGTTAAAGACGTTACATTATTTCCTCACAAGCACAAATGACACTTACCCCCAGTGGATGTGCTGCTTTCTGTAGTTTGTTGTAGGGACTGTATTTAGGTTTTGGAGGTTTCCCAGCAGCTCTGTCTTTGTGCCTTCTACTGCTAATGTGCTGTTAAAAGCAATTAAAAATGACAGTTGTAAAAACTACCCCCCCTAAAATATCTAAAATACTGTTTAACTGGGGGAAAGATAACAATTATTTCATGCAAGTTTTAGAAAGACAAAAATAAAAGATCATGCACTTTTGCCCTTGGTTTCTGATGCCTTGGGGATCTATTTTTATGCTGTCTATTTTAGTATATTTTATCAAATAAAAGGATCTTCTTTTTCTCCAGCTGTTTTTGCCTTATCACTGCACACATCTCCATTTTTAGAAGTGTTTATAAAGGAAAGAAATGTCTAAAGGAATTTTATATGCAAATAAACAAAGATGCCCAGGCAGGCATGAATTTATTTCCATACCAATATTTGTCCCTACATTTTCATATCCAAATGTCAACCCCTTAAATTGGAAAGATAAATAACTAAGTACATAAAATCAGCATACTATACACACACACACACGCACACACACACACACGCACACACACACATAATAGAACACAGTATAAGAATTGGGCTTTCCATTGGAAATGTACAACTAATCTCTTTAGAAGGCTGTTCAGAGTACACGTGAATGCAAAGTGATTAGGCATACTTCAAGCAAATGGCTGCAGAAATACAAGGTACATACTCAAAGAATGGCACACTACAAAATGAGTTGTGACATGCAATATCTAAAAATTAAAAACAGAACATTACAAATTGATCTTTTAATAAAATCTATACTTTTGAGTGGCAAACCTGGTAAAGAAAACATGTGATACTCTTTCTCTCCCCACTATTCACACACAACAGTGCAAACTCACAGCCAAGAATTTACAAAAGGTCCTAAAAGCCACTGCATTTCAGTTATTTCACTAGAAACTAAAATATTCATACATATACAAAGACAGTGAACAGAAGATAAGTGCTTAGGTAGGTAGATGGATAATGGGAAAAAGTCAGAAATTAAAAGGAAGACTAAAATGGTATACATTCTGGCTATAAGAGCGTCTCTAATTTGTTTTCAGTCCCAGACTATGCGTTACAGACCTGTTTAAGCTGTGTTTCCGAGTTGACGTGCACATCGCAGATTTCACAGTGAAACGTTTTGTTTTGCAGGCCTGTGTTTCCCTTATTGACAGGTCCCTTGCCTTTTACTCCTGCCCGAGGAAAGGCTTTGATGGTCCCGCTTCCATTTCGTGCTTCTAGCATGGTTTTGTGCTTGGTACCTGTGGGAATATTTAGAAAAAAATAAATGAAATAAAGACAGCCTTTATTTAGGACTTTAAGAAACAGTATAATGAGATTTGATGCTTGTTTTAGAACAGTTATTCCAGAGATTAGGACTGAAGTATATTCACAAAACAGACTGTAACAGTGTAACATTATTAAATCATTGATTTGAAAAAATTTTCCATGTTACAAGTAGCACTATTAATATAGTAAATAACTTTGAGAGCCTGGAGGCAAAAATACATAGGTGTGCCTTGGTTTTATTTTCTCTTGATGCTAATAAGATGTAAATGATAAGTGATGAGGAAAAGTGCTTTAGTTGCTAAAGATAGAGTTGGAGGTGATGTGTAACAAATACAATTGGTTTAAACATGGTGTATTTACAGAAGTGGCACTAATTAAATACCCATTTTCTACACAGAATACAAACATGCTTTCTTGAGTAAGGTTTTAGGTTCAAAGAGGAAGAGTAACAAAAGATCTGAATAACTTAAAAACCAGCTGCATTAGGAGAGTAGAGCCCACACTGATAGGCTATGTCATTTCAACTGCAAACAAGTGACAGGAGAAGAGGAGGGGAGAACTCACAGGCTAGGCAGAAACATTATAAATCAGTGTGTGCAATTTTAGTAAATCATATATATTCAGACTGCCATACATCATTCATCTAACTCCACTTATCAGCCACTGATATATTTTTGAGATCACCATGGTTGTACACAGTTCATGATAGTAGCTTTCTTTCAAAAATTTACTTAAACTTTCCTTTTACTTTGAGTTGATAAGTGTTTTTTTTTATTTTTCTTAGTGATTTTTAAAATTCTTCTTTAGTAATTTTTGCTTCTTTATATTTATTATATGGTTGGTTAGTTCCACAAACATTTGAAAAGATCCTTAACTTACAATCTAAGTGACAGCCTTCCAGAACCGGAAAGTTAATGAAAGCACTGTGTTGGGGGCTCTGGAGGTCACTATTAGTCACATGTTAAGTAACAGGCAAATTCACGAAGAAAACCTTAGACACTTGTGTCTTTCATTCAAAATGACCATAACCTTACTCTGTCCCAAGTGATGATTTTAACTTAGATTTCTCACTTTGAATACCCATATTCCTTTGCATAGCGGCTAAAATGCTTGTATGTCAACACATTAAGAAAAGGAAAAAGTTGGCATTATGCAGAAATATTGGCAAACTGGAAGTTGGAGCCCCAGATCAGCGCCATTGTGGTGGCTGTGATTCCTCACTGAGGTTTCCTTTGGGCCATCTCACTTACAATACTACTGCCTTCTACTTTGAAGGTGTCTGAGTTAGAGGAGGCAAGAGGGAGGGATGTCCTAGGGAGCAAACAAAAGAATGCAGGTGGTTGTCCCAATTTCTATGTCTAAACAGATGATTCTATTAAAAAAAAGTTTTTCCTGTGCAACTTTTCATTCCAAATGAGACTCGTTCATGGGGCCAGTTTGGTTTATGAATGATTAAAAAATCAGTAGGTTAGTTTTCATTTAAATTTTCTTCCAGGATTGCTAGTTCCCTTTGGGCTCATAGCATTCATGATATGGAGCTTGTGTTTGGCAACTGGAATTCACTTTCTCTCTCATAAACATATATACACACAATTAAGGACGTGGTAAGGTCTGAGGAAGATTTTTACTAATAACTTTAACTCTGAGATTACTGTTTATCACATAGAATTGAACTTTTGTGCAGTATAACCTTGTGCACCTCGCAACAGACAGCCATGCTGAAATAGCTGTTTGCTAATTTTATAAGATCTTAAAACTTGAATAGGTTGTTACATGTGTTTTCTCCAAACATAGCTAAAATGCAGTAAAAATGTACTCTTAAGTTGAGTGGATTCACACTTTCATAGGTAAAATATGCATGGATTATATGAACAGTGGTTATTAAAAGATTCAATGAAAGCTTTAATCATTTCAGATGCTCTGTGTGTTTTTCTTGATCACCATGGCTATATGAATTATTCCCACTGTAGAGATAATAAACTGAGATTCTAAGAGGTTGAGTTACTTGCGTGTAGTCACGAAGCAAGCAGTACTTGAAGGGCCTGGTAAGTGTAAGTAGATTGCTAGCTATGCCTATAGCAAACCACTCGGGATTACTAAAACATTTAGATGTAGTTACATACAAATGTACCAAAGTAGCTTAAAATTTTCTTCTTACATATTAGCATAGTCTTCTAAAATGTGATTCTGTCTTTCAATCACCACTCATGTCTCTTATTCTCAGTGTTCTTTTTTGCTTAGCAGATTTCCATGGATCATGATAACTTCGAAAGGCTGTGGCTTTGCTCAAAGTGTGCAGCAGTATCTATCACCCCTTGTTTTCAACATCCTGTAAGTATTTTGCAGGTCTCCTGCCTTCTCCTGTGACCACTCAGCATGGTGGGAACACGTCTGTTTCTGCACTAGATTCTCTTCTTCTCTGAGGAGAGCAACAGCAAGAAGCCACATGGACGATTTTCCTCCTGTCAGTCTTAAAGGCTGACACGAATAACAGCCTTCATTTGAAGCTTCATGATTTCAGGAAAGAGAAACTGTATTCCAACTGCAGGTTACATTCAGCAAATCACAAGGCTTCAAAAGAGTTTCTGCTTATTTATTTAGTTAGGATGAGCTATGTATTGCCCATATATTTGTATAAATCAAAGGCATATTGGAAGGAAGGGGTCGGTCTTCCTTTCAGTCTCCATCATCTGTGTGACTTTTTTTAGTGGCTCTAAAGTTAAGTACTACTATAAAGGAAAGTTTGATAAGAAGGAAAACCGACAAATGATGTTTTAATTGGTGAAATTTTCATTAGAAACAATTTATTAGGTCATTAGTCAAATAAAGAAAAAATCGAAACAATAAATGTAATTTTATCAACCAGAAATATATCGAATTCTTAATAATGGTTAACATGGACTGAACTTTTATTTTTTATTTGTATATGTGTATTTTTAAAAGTTTGAATAACCTAGCTGAAGTGGGATCATATAAAAATTCTTGTGGAATTACATTTGCATATATTTTGGGAAAGGCATATGTTTTTAATAATAACACAGAGCTTGCAATATAAATACTTTAACCACTTATCTAATATTTGTCATTTGTATTCTTATTCCTATATTACTGGGAACATAATACTCATCAAATCTTGTATCAACTATCTGATAGTTTCCTTAGCATACATTTTTCCTAAATGCTATTAAATGTAAAACAAACAAACAAACAAACAAAAAAAGACTATTTTTAAGTCTCTTGATCCAAACTTCCTAAACATGACAAACAAAGTTTCAGAGGGATTTATTTTACAGGAAAATCGATCTTGGGATAGTCTGAAAAGTTTGATGCTTTATGAAATAAAGTTCAGTACCGGAAAGTTTAATTTTCTAGAATGCCCACTAGTGCTGTATGTTTAGTAGCATTTGACTGGATCTTTAACAGACTTGTGTAACTGCCAACAAAACTTTAGTCAACATCTCATCGACAAAGTCAGTGATTCTGTTTATATATAAATGGCCAAGAAAGTGAACAGCACCCACACATATGGCAAAGTGCAAGCACAGTTTTCTTTTATGTGTTTGCGCTACTCAATAAAATAGTGTTAGAAACCAACTCTTGCATACCCTAATACAGAAAAGCTGTCCTGAATCTATATATTCAAAATAAATAAGAAGCATCAAAATCCTACAGATACTCTTTTTATACCATTAAATATCAAATTTATGACACTCCTTTTTTTTGTTTTTTTGTGCTGGGAAGTGAACTCAGGACCTTGCACTTGCCAGGCAGATGCTGTGCCACTGGGCTTTATTGCCAGAGAATTTACAACATTCCTAAGAGTATATACTTTTTTATGTTAAGTGTTGCATTTTGCATCAGTGGAGAAAAAAGCCTCACTTTGATCTACTTTTATCAGCATATCAACAGAAGTTAGGCACCCAAGATGGCATCTATGGTCTCAGGTAACTGAGTAATTATTGAAAATTTGCATTATTTCTGTGAGTTTCCTGGCTCAAATTAATTTACCAATAATGAACCTAAAGCTTATTTTGTACAGGTCAGACCAGACTCAAGGAAAGTGTTATGGCTGATACACTGTGTCAACTTGAGAAGTTCAGAAATTTAACTAAGATACTGAGCAGAGGGCCAGGATTCTTTCTTTGTAAATATCTTGGTCCTGGGCAAGAGGAGGGCATGGAGGTGGTGTGAGGGCTATAGCCACCCTGGAGGGTGGTGGCTTGTGTGCAGGATAAGGGAGGAGAAGAGGCTTGTTCTCTCCTCTTCTGCTCTGGCTGCTTTTGCTGGCTGCTGCCTTGGAGCGTTGCCCCGGTGCCATGCCATCCTGCCTTGGAACCAGTGATTATGGACTGAAACCTCCACAGTGAGCTTTCCTTCCTTCGTTTTGGGTGTCAGGTATTTTGCCCCAGCAAGGAGAGAAAAGTAACAAAGAAAGAAAGGACGTCTAATACAGAGGAAAACAGATCTTTGTACTTAGCGTCAGAAAAGGTCATAGAGAGAAAGCTGTGAAGTTCAGATGGAGAGAGAGACAATCTGCACAAGAACCCAAAGAAGCCCAGGGAAGGGCTGTGCAGACCCCCGTCCCCGGAAAGCAGACCACATGACTGTGTGTGACAAGGTCAACATGAAATCCACACAGCAATAACTTAAAGTCTAGGCATGTGAGGAAAAGTGTCAGGCACCTGAGAAGCTTCTTGTACTTCAGAGGCCCTGAAACTCCGAGTGACTTATAGACTTAAAAATAATTTTTATATATTTAACCTTTTACACAAAGCTATGAAAATCCATAAATTTTAGCAGTGAAGGAAATTTCCCAAGATTACATGGGTAAAATATATTAGTGTTTCCCCCTCCTGCTTTTCTTCTCTTTCCTCCTCCTCTCTTTTC
>PVJX010006260.1:0-78890 GCA_004027295.1 Dolichotis patagonum
CATAAAGAAACAGAAACTTCTCCCTTGAAATGCGTACTACCTTGATGATTAAAAATTCTGCAAGAGACCAGAAGAAAACCCGGAGGAGAAGGCTTGCTGGGTTAGGGGGTTGGGTTCAAGCTCCGTAAAATGGCAGTAGCAATGCCTGGCTCCCTTCTGTCTCGGGTTTGTGTGCCAAGATCTTCCCAGCTGGTCCAACCCAGTCCTGTTCTTCCACACCTCGTTGTGAGACACCCACTTTGTCAACAAGCAGCTGCTATCTCTCAGATTCTTGGACATATGTCATTTCTGGACTCTCAGCTGTCATCTGAATGTCACGGCAGAATGGCCATTGCATGCTCTGGAAGGATTGTAAATCAGGCAACTGACAGAAAAACCAGTCAACCTCAGTTGATTTCTCTGAGTTTTTCTCTTGCATGTGGGAGCTCTGGGGCGGGGTGAGGGGTACCTGCTGTGTACCAAAGGGGATGGGGAAGGCATTCACCACTAGACTGAAAAATGACCAACTGCTTAAAAGCCAGGTGGATAAATCTGCCAAATCAGTAAAACTGTATTCTGTTCCATTCCGAGGGTACAGCAAACACAGATGTACAAAGCTGAGTGGTAATTACATTTCAGAAGATGCTAAATATCTAAATGTCTGCCCAGCGCTGATTCTTATCAGCAGGAATTTTATGATGTGGAGTTCACTGCCAGTTATTTTTCTCTAACCCTTAAAAGTGCTATGTCCATATTGTACCATGTAGCAGGTAATATCTAAGATGCCTTTATGTAATTCATGTTACCTTAAACTGTAATCTCAGCCCTCACACTGGAAAGTTCTTTGCTGGAGTTGTCACCAAGCCAGGGAAAACTTCATAATTGGGTGGTAGTTTATTTCTGTTTCTAGGAGCAACCACTTCAGCTCGCTAGCATGTGGGTGGTTTGCATACATGAGTCATGCAGATGTTGTGTTCCTCCAAGAGAAGCAGCCAGATCCCCTTAGCAGACAGGGCACCATCCTATCTGTGACCTGGGAAGTCAGCCTCAACACGGCAAGCAGTGGCCAGATGTTCAGACCGCTCACAGGGCAGCCCACTTGCCTCAGAGGACAATGTGACTGCCATATGGAGAGGTTTCCTTGGCCCATGGCCTCAGTCACAGCCAGGCTTTACCCTAGAGAGCTGTCATTTCTCAGCCCCTCTTCCCTCAGTCCCACACAGATCTTTCCCCTGGGTCTTTTACCTCATGCCGTAGATGGCTCCTGAGCTAGGTCTGTTCGTTTGTTTCCTTTAGCACTTTGCTTAGGCTGTGGAGAAGGTCATGGAGGCTCCACTGAGGCACAGAACAGGGAAGCAGCAGGTCACGTGCCACAAGGTGCTCTGCCCACTGACCTAGGTTCGGCACACAAACGCATCCACAAGCTAATGTGTTTCAGATCTGCAGGCCACAGGCTTGGACGGTGGGCAGAGACAAACCCAGTCAGTCACTTTGTGCAGGTGTGTAGAAAGCCGTGTGGACCAGTTCTCCCTTCCAAGCTCACGACTGCCATCCGAGACTCATTTTAGGAGATTCAGTCCTTTATATTGAATCACAAAGGGACAACTTATTATGTTATCAGCTATTCGCAGTTTTGTGTGAGACAGTTTATTTCAGAGTCCAGCGTGACAACGAGTCCAGGCAGCATTGCATGGGGGCAGGAGGAAAGTTAGGACTAGAATAGAAGTTTGGGTGGAGGCACCTTTGCCGTGGGTTGAGGTGACACAAGGGTTCATGACCAAGGTCTGGATTCTTGCCAGATTCAGCAGGGATGTCGATGGTGATGATGATGCTAGTTCACTTCAAACTTCTCTTTCCCTCTCTTTCCCACAGATGCTGATGGACTTATCATGGGAGCTAACCATACTTGGCTTCACCACAAGACAAAAATTGTTGCATGATTCGACTGATACGAGTACCCAGTGTCATCCAGCTCACAGAAACAAAAAGTGGAATGGTGGTTTCCAGGGGCTGGAGAGAGGGAAATGGAGCGTGAAAGTATTCTGCAGATTCATTACCCAACAACGTGAGGACACCTACCGCTGCTGAACTGAATACTGAAAAATGGTGGATGGTGAATTTTATGTTCTGTATATTTTACCATAGTTAAAAAATATTTAAATGCATGATCTTCAAAGACATTTTAAGATTTTTCATATAGCAGATCCTCGGGAACTGTGTGTTTGAGTTATTTATAGAGCTAATTCCTTTGGCAATCTCCCAAACCTAAGAGGAAAGCTTTTTAAAATGTGTAAAGCAACCTGCTTTTGGATCCACCTATATTCCACAGTTTTCCTACATGGAAAATTTTCTCAATATGCAACTGTTCCCAAACCTGCATTTTCCCTACCCCAAGCCACCCCATTGTGGCTCAGCCCCTCTGTCCCTCTCTTTATGACTTCTGGCCTTTCAGATGCCACTTCCCCCTTCTAGGATGTTAACCCTTGCTCTGTCCGAAGCAAATCCTTTTATGTTACTCTTTTTTATTGTTCTTATTTGTCATAGCTCTCATTCACTACTTACTTGATCCATTTAAGGCCCAAGGGTTGATTTGAGGGTACTTACCAAATTTTTCTTGGCCAAGCTAGGGGATATGAATGGATCTGAAACAGGGGCCACCAGGGAATCAATAGTGAACACACTTTCTAAGAGACAGTGGACACACTTTCCATATAGTACTTTTCTCTCATTAAGTCAGGCTTTGGGGTTCATCCTTTATTTTTCAGATTTCATTTGTTTGGGTCTCTGTTTTTATGCTCATAAAGCAGTGTGATGCAATTTACTTCATCAAACTCACAGACCTTATTGAAACTCACTGTGCAAGGTGTTAGTCAGAGGATCAGAAAAGCTCCAGTTGCTAATAGTTACCAATAGTTGGGGAGAAGGTTACAAATAAGCAGAGGCATTTTTTCCAAGTCAAACACAGCCTTGTCTTTCATGCACAGTACGTCTTGAGAAACTTTAGTCCTCTCTAGGTTTATTAGAATAAGACACTTTAGTCTTAGTTTTGAAGACCAGTGTTTCTCTAGTATGGGGTAAGGAGACGGGGGAGGGTCTCTAAGATAGCTCCTCAGTGAGAGGGGATGTTCCGTGCATTTTGGGACATTTAGCAACCCTGCTACCAGGCAGTAAATGCTACAGAATCCTCAACTTATTGTTTCAGCAATCCTCCAAAAATTCCCCACACCTTCCCTTTGCTTCCATGGAGTCACTTCATTTCATTGGGAATCACTGGATAGAAGATAGATACAGATTCCTCCGTGTTTCTACTTCCTAAAGGGTGTGACCCTAGGAACAGGCCCATATCCCTTGAACCCCAAAGCCAGAATAAAGAAGAAAAAGAAGAGGCCACATGCGATGGAATGAGTGGTTAGGGAACTGTACGTGTTGTGTTGTGAGCTCCAGTCATCTTTCACTGGCATCTAACCCTGCAGGTTTCCAGAGGAGCCCTTAGGGCTTTGGCAATGTATTCATACCGTCAGGAGACCCAGCGGACTGGCCACTGACTCTGTGGGCTGTGGTCTAAGTGTTCCAGGAAGATCTAAAGGCTGGAGAGGACTGTTTAGGAAATGTTTGCTGCTAGACTGAGGGCTCCCTGCTCCCCACATTTGTGAGGTTTCACTGACTTAAAATTTTGTGTGCCTTCCGAAATTCATGTTGAAGCTTAAAGGGGGGTGGAATTTAGGATATAACTAAGCTACCAGGGCTCTGTCCTTGTCAATGGGATGAATGTCTTATAAAAGGGAAATGGGGGAATTAGCTAGTGGGTTTTTTTGCCCTTCAGCCCCTTATGCCATGTAAGGACACAGCACTACATCCATCTGGAAGGTGCTGCAACTCTGTCATCTTGGAAGCAGAGAGTGATCTGCACCAGACACCAAATGTAACCTGCTGGTGTCTTGATCTGGGATTTCCCAGCCTACAGAACAGTGAGCAGTAAGTTTTTGTTTACAAATTACCCAGTGTGAAGTATTTTATCACAGTAGAAGGAACAGTCTAAGACAGGAGCCATCTTGGATCTTCTCCAAATGACTCACATGGGGCCAGTAGGCTCTAGAAGAGGGAGACTGGAGAAGGAACCCTGAGGATGTCATGGGATGATGAAAAACCACTAGAGAGAGATGTATCTACTCTACCAAGGGAACTCCAGGAGAGCAGATGGGCTGGGAATTCCTGCAAGGCCCTGTGAGGCCCAGGCAGGGCCTCATTTAAGATCCCGCTTCATAATAGGAACTGTCTTCAGCTTCTGCTTCTCTTCCTTCCCCAAATTCCTATAACCCTACATCTGGCAGATGATCAAGGGGTGAGTGAAGGTCAGAAGAGTCCTTGCTTAGGGTACATGAGGCTGAATCTGATTGCCAGCGCCTCTCCAAAAAAGATAAAAGAACTGTTAAACTTGACACTCAGAAATCATTCCACACCAGGAAAAGAGAAAAGATACTCCGTTTACTAAATATTTGGGCCCTCAAAGGACTGGAAGATGCAGAAGAGGCTGAGTAACTCATTTACAGGTGATCATTACCCTCACTTGATAAAACTAGAAGACACACACACAAAAAAAGTTAAAGCAGTGTTTTGATCACAATGTAAGTATCACGCTGGTTTACATAGGTTTACATTTAGATTAATTTCAGAGTAATTATCTGAACCTCACTTCACTGTGCTGTAAACTACTTCAGGGAAACATGATTTTCTTGCTGAGTAGGCAGTGGCACATTATACACTTGCCACCTTTATGTGTCTAGATGTCCCCCACACAGCCTCATGCGGTCCTTGGTGGGGCTTTTTCAGAGATGGCTGGATTTCAAGTGTATGAAGCTGGAATTGATTCATGGTTCAGTGCTAGGTTAAAAGGCACTAGGACTGAAGCAGTGAGTGCCACATACCCTAAGTAGCCTAGATAAGATATAAGGGACAGAAAGAGCTGTGGTCATCCCTTGCTTGATCATCTTCTGCCCACTATGAACTGTTTCTGCTCTGCAATGCCTGTCTGCCATGCCATCCTGCCCCTGAGCCAGCAGATTATGGACTGAACCTCTACAAACCGTGAGGCAAATAAACCTCTCCTCCTTTAACTTTGTGCATTGTGTATTTTGTCTCAGAAAGTAACTAAGACAACCGCCTTCCATTTGCAATTTGGGAAATTAGGCCTTATTGCTCTTCATTTAGATGAACAGGACAAGCTTCTGTAATTAAAATACTGTCTTCAACTTAGAATGTCTGCCCAGCTAAAAAGCATAATATATAATTTATTGTGACTGGTTTTCATTGAATGTGATAGAAAAAAACATTAGCTATAAATTTAGAAAAATGGCACGCGGTGGGACTCGATGGAAAGGCAACATCAGCAGTGAAAAGCCAGCAACTGTACTTCCTGGGAAGCTCCAGCAAATGCCAGGAGTGTAAGGAGATGGTATGAGATTTGTGAGCTGAGTCTACCAGGACCGATGTTTCTAGCTTTTCTAAGAGAAACAGAAACAACCCAGTAGAGGCTCTGGGATTCTCAGGACCAAAAAGAGATGCACTAGCCCCAGGCACTCAGCAGAGTTGATGGAAATCACCAGGGCTATTAGGGGTCCATGCACACGGCCTGCTGGGTGCTCAGGGGAGGACATGCTGGGAAGTTTTCCCACTTAGCTCTAAGCTTGGGCCAGTGCAACTACAGCTTCTTCTTCAGCTCAGCTGCCATAACCAAATACCACGGGCTGGTGGCTTACACATCAGGTATTTCTCATAGTCCTGGAGCCTCAAATCCGAGGTGGGTTCGATTTCTGGAGAAGGCTCTCTTCCTAGCCTACAGACAGTCCCCTTCTTACTGTGTCTTCACACAGCAGACAGAGAAAACTTTGTCTTCTCTTCTTATAAGGGACTAATCGCATCACAGGGACCCATCCTAACAGCCTCCTCCATACCTACTCACTTCCAAAGACCTCACTTCCAAAGACCTCACCATCACACTGGAGGTTCAGGCTCCAACGTGTGAATTGGAACGTTCAACATGACACACAGCAACTGTTCAGGGTGGAAATTATGGACCCTCTGCCAGGTTCTATCTGAATTTCAACTTCTCCAACGTTCAATTGATGAATCAGGCACTCAGGACCCAGCTATTTCCCTTCTCCAGCCTTTTAGGAGAGAAAGTGGGGGAAGAAGAAAGCTTTGGCCATGGCATGATCAACAAGGACCTTTAAACATTGTCTGGGGTGAGTGTGTTTGGATTTAAGGTGGCTTGCCATGATAGAAAGATTAACAGTTGGTGAGAGAGATGAGTTATCAGGAAAAGAAGAGAAGGGATAGAATGTGGGCCAAGTCTTAAAATGGAAGGCAAATCAAATCTATTCTGCTTAAGTAGGGAACAGTGCTATGTTTCTAGGAGGCCAATCGCATGCTGTATCCTCTCCTTTTTAAATTAAGAGTCAAATAGTGTTCCTCTCAATTTAAGGGCCTGCATTTCGATGAGCTGGTTTTGTGTTGTTTATTGTTTGGTTCCCTGACCTAAGATTTCCATTTCAATACAAAAAGTGGGCTCCACCACAGCCAGTTGACAGTTTTCCTGTCACTGCCTTCATCTCGGGTTCTTTTCCTGGGAAACTTGGCAACTCATAGGGGTGGCAGAGGAAGTCAAAGGCTAGGAAAGAATCAGGCATCCTGTACAATTTAGGAGCCCCAAAAGAAAATTCTAGATGGAATAATTATTTCAGCTCCAGCACCTAAAGAGCTCAGGATTTAACTAATTTCTTGAAGGGAATAAGATGAGGTATCCGCTTCCACAGCTAAAAACCTCTGTAAACAAAGCAGAATTATCTGGAATAATGGACTTGACTTTTTGCATTGGCCGTGTAGATACAGTGGTGTTTATTCAATTCTGTGATATTTTTATTTGGGGAACAAAGACTATCTTTTCTTTCAGCTCCAACAATTGTTTGCCAAAATTGTCTTTATTTAAATGTGCTGTGTTAATAAGCAGCACCTCTACTGTCTCACATGCAATAGTCATTTTTAGACTCCAGAGTTAAAAACAAAACACAGTAAATACCAGGGAAGTTAAGAGGAAAGCTACACTAGCATTATATTCATACTGTCTAGTGATTCCCCATTAACTACAGGGTCAAGTCTAGTTTCTAAAGGAAAGATAGAATGATTTGCTGTATGCTGAATTCTCACTTGGCACCTTGCTCCTCACACCAAATCTCTCAAGTATCCAGCTAAATGCCCATAATTGTCACCTGGGGAACAGGTCTGGAGCCTTTGATTGGAAGTACCAAAGAATTAACACCTCTCTAGCCATGTCACCCTCAGCAGTTGTTGGTGAAGACCTTCCCAGCTTTCTTGCTTCCCAGCCTCTCAAGTGGAGTCAAATGGTATTGGGAAGGAAGGGGATTGTGTCCCCCAAATTTACACACTGAAGCCCTAGCCCCCAGTATCCCAGCACACTACTGTATTTGAGATAAGACCTTCAAAACAGTAAGGAAGTTCATTAAAATAGGGTCTTTAGGGGCAGATCTAATCCAATCTGACTGGTATCCTTATGAGAACAGGTTAGAGGACTGGGGATATAGCTCAGTGGCACAAATGCCTGCCTGGCAAGCAAGAAGTCACAAGTTCGATGTCTCTGACTCCTCCTAAAAAAGACCAGATTAGAATCAGATACAAACACAGAGAAAAGGCTTCCTAAACACTTAGCAGGCTTGGCGACTGCAAGCCAAAGAGGAAGACATGGGGAGAAACCCAATCTAGGAAATCCTTGACCTTGGGCATCTGGCCTCCAGACCTGTGAGCAGTTAAATTTCCGTGGTTTGGGCCCTCTGAGTGGTCTTTTATTATGGCAGCCTTAGCTGGCTAATCCAGGTGCCTGCCAAAATTTCCTCTCCAGCTGATTTCATTGTGATCTCACTTCTCTCAATTTGGTGCCGTTATTTTCTGTGACTACTCATTTGAGAAGAAAACCTGAAATTTTAAAATTATTTTAAGTGGCTCTTCATGCCTTATTTTCTTTTCTCCCCAAATCTTCATTCAACCATTAACCAAATCTTGTCTGAGCACTACTATGTGCTGGGCCCTGATCTAAAGCTAGTCAGGATGGCCAGGTTCTCTAGTTCGGCTGTGAATCTGCCAGAGCACTGAGCGAAGCTTCCCACACTGTGGGGTTTAGATAAGTCTAGCAAGTTTGTTTGTTTAGAGTCATTATGCTTCTGATTATTTAAATAATTGGGTTTATTAAGGATTCTGAAAACATGTAGAAAATATGACCACAAAATAAAAATCATCCATAAATATTCTAATTGAGGAGAACTGCTATTAAGGTTTTGAAGAATTTTTTTCCAACCTGATTCTAAAAATAGATACAAAGAGAGTTTTCTTATTTTGGGAAGCAGACTTTTAAAACTGTTGTTAATGGTGTAATAACACTCAATGGTGTGGGTTTACTCTATAAGCCCTTTTCCTGTTATTGGTCATAGAGTTCTTTCTAAGTATTCTTAGTATTATTTTACTATGTGAAGTAGTCCAACTCATTAATGCTCCATGTAAATCTTTGCTTGATTTTTTGACAATTTTTTTATGCTAGATTCCAAAAAGAGAAACTCTAAGGTCATGGAAGATGACCTCTACAATTCCTAAGAGACACTACTAAATTATTACCTTGGAATAGCTGAACAAACCAGATATGGCTTTTACTATAAAATAATTGAGTATATATTAAGGGAACTTATATTGCTTAGATTTGCTAGCCTTAAACTTAAAAGAAAAAAAGTTTTATAAGATAGTATGATAGCTGTGGATTTAGCTCAGTGGCATAAGCACATGCCTTGCAAGCACGTGGTTGTGAGTTCACTCCCCAGTACCGATTTTAAAAAAAAGTATGATAACTCTTATTCAATATTAGAAAGTTCAAATCTTTGTTACTGTATCTTGGTTGTAATACAAATCATTAAGCTTCTTAGTCAAGATGCAAAACTGACAAATTGAAAATTTTAATCTAGATTTTAAAATCTAATATAAAAGATAAAAGTTAACTAGACACTTTATAGGCGATGAAATTGTAGCCCAGGGAAGTGGATTTCTCCATCTCATATAGCTACTGATATTGGTATTCATGTTTCTTATGAGATATCACTTGGATGTTAAATTAGGGTAGCACATAGCAATAATGATATGACAGTCCTAAGCATTTAATACCATGAATGTCCATAACTGAACTACTAATAAATAGCTTTCCAAGCATCTTCTTTTAGCTGGTTAATTAAGAGATGGTGGTTTACAGTAAGTGCTCACTATGGAAAATACCATGGCTAGCCTTGGGGGGAAAAAGAATTTAATTCCTTTTGGATCTTTTAACTGATTGATTGACAGCCAATTTCACCTCCCTTCACAGGAGTTTCAGAATGAACAATTAGCAAAAAGTATCTCACAAAAAATGGTTTGAATATACAAGGAAGGTGGGCAAGGCAAAATGTCTTCCTGGTTTGAAGTCAAAACAACACTCTGCATTCCATCAATAGTGATGAAGGTTTCCCTTTTCCTCACAGCCCTGAAAGCATTTGTTATTGGCCGATTTCTTAATGATAGCCATTCTTTCTGGAGTGAGATGGCATCTCAGTATTGGTTTAATTTGCATCTCTCAAATGATCAGTGATACTGAACATTTTTTCATATATTTATTTGTCATTTGTACTTCTTCGTCTGAGAAGTGTGTATTCATCTCAGATGTCCATTTTTGGATTGGGTGTTTGAATTTAGGGAATCTGATTTTTTTTGGTTCTTCATATGTTCTAGATATTATTCCTCTGTCTGAGGAGCAACCAGCTGAAGTTTTTCCCCACTCTGTGGATTGGTTTTTTTCATTCTGCTGGTGATTTTTTTTTCTGTGCAAATCTTTTTAATAAGGTATGAAAATCCAGTTGTTGATTCTTTGTTGTATTTCCCATGCAATCTGGGTTTTTGCTCAGAAGTCTCTGTCTTCGAGGGTTTTACCTATTTTTCTCCTCCAACTGATTTAGTGTTTCTGTATTAATACTTAGATCTTTGATCTATTTTGATTTTTAGTTTAGTGCATGGTGATAGACACTGTGAAAATCATTGTGGAGATTCCTCAAAAACCTAGGACTAGAGGTCTCATTTGACCCAGCTATTCCCCTTCTTGGTATCTTCCTAAAAGAATTAAAAGCATCATACCACAGTGATATATGCACACCCATGTTTAAAGTAGCACAGTTTGTAATAGCTAAATCTTGGAAACAACGTAAATGCCCATCAACAGATAAATGGATAATAAAGGTGTGGTTTTTTTATATAATGGAGTACTACTCTGCCACAAAGAAAGATAAACTTGAGACATTTATTATTAAATGGATGAACCTTGAAACTATACTCTGAAATAAGTCGGACATGTGTCTTGTCTCACTGGTGTGAGAAACCGGAAGTATAAATAAGCA
Organism: Dolichotis patagonum; assembly: GCA_004027295.1. Lineage (NCBI taxonomy): Eukaryota > Metazoa > Chordata > Mammalia > Rodentia > Caviidae > Dolichotis > Dolichotis patagonum. The sequence continues at coordinate 10,452 of PVJX010006260.1, forward strand.
CCAAATTGTACAAGAGATATGGTGAAATGGGAAGAAATTGCTCAGAAGGAAAGGGGAACTAGGGAGGGAGGAGGGGGAAAGGAAGGAAGAGAAAAGCATAATGAGAAAAAAAGAATACAATAGAAACAAAACTTTGTAAGTAAGGAGGGAAAGGGATTGAAAGGAGGAGAGGAGAATGGCAGGGGCGAAAGACAAATCCAGGTGTATCAGGTACAGGTACAAAATTCTTATGATGAATGTTAGCATTGTCTGTACTTAAATTGTACCAATAAACTTAATTAAATTTTTAAAAATGAATTTAAAGATAGAATTCTAAAGACACCAAGTTCCACACCAGTACTATCCAATAGAATATAATGCAAGCTATGTAAGTAGTTTAAAAATTTTCAGGAGTCACATGAATAAATTAAAAATTAATTTTAGTAATATAATCTATTTTACCTGGCATAACCTAGATGTGATTATTTCAACATGGAGTCAATAGTAAGTTGATTGTTGAGTCTTTCTTTTGTTTCCTTTGTCATATGAAGTCTTTGAAATTGGACTAAGTCTTTTAAAATGTATGTTACACCCCGTACGCCATCTCACTTTGCCCCGGCCACATTTTGAGCTCCCGGCAGCCACGTGTGGCAAGGCCTCTGTGCTAGCTGGCAGAGCTCCCTAAAGCAGAGTCAAGGTGGAGATGAAGTAGGGTAAAAGAAATAAAGATAGGGAGAAAAGGGAAAAGTAAATTATAATTTTAAGAAAACCGCAGCTTCACACACAAAGTTACCTAAAATCACAATGCTCTTTTCACCCCTGCTCTTTGTTTTTCTTCACTCCTACATCCCTAAGACTCTTAAGGAGACTGTGAGTCAATAAATTTGGCCTGTGTTTTGCTTCCAATTCTATAAATCCACGAATTCCACAAACTTCCACTTTCAAAGAGATAGGAATACTAGCTGGGCACCATTTTTTCAAAACTTCCAACAAATTGTTTGCATTTTAACTTAGTTGATGAAACCGGATTTTGCAATAATAGCCCACTAATCAAGAGCTTGATCTTAAGGAGACAGACACTAGATAAGTGATAAATAACTCAAAAAAAACAAAGATGCCGAGATCATCTGTCTCGAGGATACCAGAACACACAAATATCTAAATATCTCCAACTCTAGATCATACTGTCTCACCCTTGGGCACCCAACTTCCTGTCTTTGAGTCTGCCTAAAAATCTGCCTGGGGCGGAGCATATAATAGCTCAGTGGCACAGCACCTGCCTAGCAAGTATGAGGTTGCGAGCTTGATTTCCAATACCAAACAAACAAGCAAAAAACAAAATCAGAACAAATAAATCTGTCCTGTGCCGCTCACTGATGAACCCTGCAATTCTTTTTTTACCATAATGAGTCAAGAATCTACCAGGAGCAGGGTGAGGTCCCCATCCTCTCATTTAGGGGGAGCTCCTCAGACCCAATCTGGGAACAGATCTCTGTTTATTAAAGTAGGAGAGGCATCTTAGAATGGGAAAGATGATGTGGTCATTTTTTAAAATCACCTTTAAATGTCTATCAGGCAATATGTGTTTAAGAAGTGGGTACAACAGACATAGAGAACAGACAAGGAGAATAGAAGAGAGAGGCGGGGGCAGAGAAACCTAAATCAGTCACAGCTGGGCAATTTTGTACTTCCGGTTGGCAGCTTGCCCCAGTACCAAAAGCTCATTGACTGCTGACCCTGGTGGCAACCGCCTGACGGCCATCCAGCCCTCCACAGCCAATAATATCTGAGAATCCTTGCCAAGCAAGGGAGCTGCAGGCAAGGGTCTGACACAGAATGCCACAACTGGCAGAGGATTTTTCTTAACAGGGACTCACAGTCAGAGAAAGAAAGTCTCCTTATTCAGGAAGGGTGTTTTGTCTGGTTTTTCTTTTTCTCTCTCAGCTGAAAGGAGTTCCTGGGAAAGATTCATGCCATTGGAAGGAGAAATTCTTGCCAATAAGAGAAACTTGCCCCATCCCTATTCATGTCCCGCCTGGGGACTATCCCAGCTTCAAAGGATTCAGTGGCTGTCCCAGCCCCTCCTGCTCAAATCCCAGTTCCAAGAGAGGCCTGCAATCTTCATTTCCTCTCCTGCAAACGGGCTGCCCTTAGGGCACTGACCACAGCTGCCCTGGTTTAGATCAGGGGCAAGTAGTAAGGCCGGGAACCTTGACACCCTTGGCATCTGCTAGCCAGAACTGAGGAAGGCACCCCATGTTCAGCAGGAGGATGCAGAAAGCAAAGGCCTCGTCTCAAGCTGCACAGCTAGATGGAGGGCAGAACTGGAACTGGCTGTGTGACTGGCGGCCAGCCTCTCTTCCCTCTAGTTCCTGCAGTACCTACGTGATGGGCTGCTGAGATGTCGCTGTGTATTTGTCGGTATTGAGAGCGGGCCGAGAGAGAGGGACTGTGCATTGGAAGCCACACCCAAGGATGTCACCAAAGCCATGAAAGCAACACTGGATCCCAGATTTGCCACACAGTAGATCTTTATTGCCCTTACTGTGTGCCAGGCTCTGAGGAGTGCAGCAAAGGATGAAATAGGCTGACCCCCCCACACCCTGCTGTGGAATAGAAAATAAATACATAGTAAGTCAGAAGGAGACAGGAGAGGAGGGCAACAGGAAGTGTATGGGGAATGAGAAAGGCTACATTTTAAAAATAGGGTGGCGAGGGATGACCTCACTGACAAGGTGACATTTGGGCAGAATCTTCTGGGACAAGGGATGCTTAGGCAAATTCCTTAGCTGACTCTTATAAAATAATGAAAGGATTAATAGTAATAAGTTCGTCTATTCTGAGTGCTTTCTCTGTACCCTCCTTAGTTCTTCATGTGTGAGGAGCAGCTGAAGCTGGAAATGACCACACGTGCAAGGCTGGAGCAAGGTGGGTCCTAAGAACAAAGAGTACATGAGGCGAGCCAGGGGAACAAGCTGCTCCAGTCCAGAGAACACCAAGCACTGGAGGCAATCCAAGCCAACAGGTTGCTAGGCAGAGGGGTGTCATGTGACATCAACTTGCAGAGTGTATAAATAAACACACCACACTTCATTTCCTGCCGTCCAGAGAGAGGGCTCCACCTGACCTCAGGTTCCTGTGTTCTGATTCTTATCTTTATTTCTCCTTCCTCCCACCCGCTTTTCCCCTCCACCCTGGAATGTATAGAGCTGTGCTGGATGTGGCATTTATGTGCAATAAATTCATCTTGTCCCTGCAGCCCTATGACACAGTAGAAAAAAGAAGCAGGGCAGAGTGAGGTATGCTGGTGGCTACAGAATTAAGACAGAAGTGGGTATGGAGACTCCAGAGGCCATTCCTGACTCTGCCACTCCTAAAAGGGACTGTCTTAAACAGAAGATCTCTTAGACCTTTCCCGCTTTCAAGGAGGAAATGCCTAACTGAAAGCTGATGGGACTTGCTTCTCAGTAGAGCGTAGCCTGGGACTTGGTGCCTCATTTTTCTGCCTCCAACATGGAGTGATGAGCTGCTACCCAAACAAGCACTGATGGGGAAACATCATCCTGGGCAAGGCAGGGATACTGAGGATGTGGCAGCTCGTGTGAATCCAGGCCTTAGGGTCAGAGCTCAGCTTTGGAAGAAATAAACACTAACAGATCAGCAGGATGAGCCACAACCCTGAAAGTTGTGGAGATCAGAGCGCCTGGGTGGCGGAGGCATCTCAGAAGACCTATTCAGGGGGATGAGGGGGTTCTGCGTGCCGGGAGGGAGGAGAGGCAGTGTGCTGCACAAATAGGCAGGGTGCACTGGTACAAGTGTTGGGGCCAGGTCCAGTATGAGGCATGTGAGAACATGTTTATCCAAACCAACCTCTTCTGAGGTTTCCAGAAATATTAAAATGAATAAGAAACTAGCCAGATATGATGGTACCCACATGTAATCTCAGCACTCTAGGAGGCTGAGGAGGGAGGATTACAAGTTCAAGTCCAGCCTTGGCAATTTAGTAATTTAGTGAGACCCTGTCTCAAAGTAAAAAATAAAAAAGGGTTGGAGCTGTACTTTAGTGCAGTTGCCAGTACTCAACAAACAAACAAGCAACAAAAAGAAAATGCTACCAAATCCTAATTATCTACTCAGATAGGGGTTAATATGTTTAGAAATCAAAAACATCAACAAGTCCAAAAATAATCTCCAGTTGGCTTGGGATTGCAGCTGCATTGACTTCCTGCTCAAAGTACTTTTCCTGGACGCATCTTATCTTGGGCGAGTTAGGGCACCAAGGAGGGCAAAACAAAAATTCATTTATGTAGCAGGACGGAGGGGAACCTGGGCAGGTAGAGACCTGGCAGACTGTTTCGTCTACCTGTTAACGACACTAAATGAGACCGTGGGCACAGCTTCTCTATCCTAGTGTCTGCATTCTGCGAATGAAAGCAATATGTTCATCACATTGTCTGGGAAGAGGTGAGGTCCTCTGCCAGGCCTCTGGGGAGCTTGTCTACTGTTCTGGGTGCCTATCTCCCAGTTCTGGGCACTTTGGTCCCAAAGGCTTCTATCTCTTTCTAAAGGACACCTCTGCAGTACTAGAACTGCTTCTCCCATCATGCAAATGTCCAGAAAATCCTGGGCATTCATGATTCCTTCCTAGACCCAGGGGCCGGTAGCTAATGACAGCCCCCTGGCCTCCAGAGGGAGACACTCTGTCATTTGTACCCTAGGGCCCCCTTGGGAGAAATCACATCTTTGCTTCATCTCTTCTCATCTCCTGTCCTGCCCTTCCTCTCTCTGCTGGTTCCTTGTGAGGGGATTGTCACTGTCAATCACTTGCACATGACTGCAGCCACAGCCCGACTCTGTGCCTGTTGCTGGATCCCCAAAGCCGCAGAGTGTTTTTATCTCCGGGGCCTCTGGAGGCCTGGGTGGCTCTGTCTGCTTATTCAGGATAAGCTGCACTGTTTTCCACCCAGGGGTCGTCAGTTTATTCCCACTACACTCCCTGCATGACCTTTCTCAGGCCTTTAGGAGAGGCACAAAGTCCCTGGCGCAGGACAAGGCCCACGCGAGGTTCATCTGAGAGCTGTATAAGGAAGGCACATGCTTTTGGAAATTATCAAGGGAGAAAATCATAAACCCAGATTTTTGATCAACAAAACTTAAATAGAAACGGAGGCCCTACCTAAATAATACCGGATTTAGTACTTTTAACAAGAAACATACACACGCTTAAAAAATAGATCCTCAAAAGTCAGCCTTGCTTTGATGTCTACTGTGGTTGATGAGTTTCCACATTTTGGTGACCTCCATGTGAGCCTGGGGACAGGATGGTCATGTCAGCATGTGCAGATCCCCAAAGTGTTTGTTTTCCTCATTTAGCGGGTACATTTCAACTCCCTTTCAAGACCAGAGCATTTTAAATATATTAGTAAAACACTTGCCTTATGCTTTAAGGGACCTTATCCCTGTCTAAGGGATGAGTTCTTTACCCTGTGTCTCATGCCAGCAACCTGGGGAATACTGCTTGTGCTCACATGTTTTTATGTGCAGAGCGCTCCCATTAATCATGTGTGCCCAGCCTGGCCTCTGGGAGTTTCGTAGGATGGGGTAACCCTACTCAGGAAGCAGACCCACCCAAGGGCTGGCTGCAGGGGGGGTGAGAGGTGGGGGTGCAGACCCAGCTGAGGCTGAGAGGGAAACTAGACAGTGAGTTAGTCTGGTGGTCCCCAATCCTGGTGGGCCATCAGCTTTGGGACTTGCATACACAGACATCGGAATCAAAATCACCGGTGCTTTACTCAGCCCAATGCAGAGGAGCCTTCAGCACTGGGGAGTTTAGCCCAAAACTGTCACAGGTCTCAAGAAATGGGCAGGGTGGGGGCAGGGCACCCAAGACTAAGCCTTGGTTGGGTTGTGTGAGAGAGTGAGCGAATATGTTTGCAGAGAAGGACAAAGCACAGAGCCTGGCAGCCCCAGTGAGTGACCACTCAGGTGCTGGACAAAGCACAGACACCAACCTATGGAATGAGTGATTGATCAGCCTGACCTAAATGGGGATCCCAAAGCTAGACCCCCCTTTACTCGTCTCTCCTAGCCAGGGGAAGAATGAGCTTTCTGAAGGTACCAGATCCTTAAGGAATGATGAAACTGAAACTCAAATCCAAGTTCTCTGACTTCCGGTTCACGGCTGCCTTAAGTGAAAACTCCAGGACCAATGTGAGAAAGTCCTGGTCCTAATTCTGCTACTCACGGTCATCCTGGCTCAGGGGACCAGAAAGTGTTACTCATGTGGATCTTTTTCCGGGGGAAGTGGCTGAATGTTTATGAAACATTTATGGAATATGAATCTGGTAAAGGGGTAGAAAAACACTCAGTGTGAGCAGACTAAATCAACAGATACCCCCAGTTGCTTATGGAAAAGTATAAAAATCATCTTTCCCCAGTGAACACATCCACTCATATGAATGCACATTTCAAAATCTTTAGGTTCTGCTGGAATTTTTGTAGCAAATATTGACTGAAGTTGGAGGGCTGCTGGCAGGGTCTTGTCGATGCTGTGGTTTTCTAGAAGCTCTGACAGGATGTAGTGGAGAGAATGCAGTCCTGGGGCATCAGGAGAACTGGTTCTGGCCCCGTCTCTGCTACTAACCCACAGTGTGTCCTTTTCCGACTCTCCTAGAATCACTGCTTCCTCGGTTCCCATATTTGTAGGATGACAGAGTTGGACTAAACCTTCTCTAGCCCTACAAACACATAATTTATGATATAGAGGGAGATTCCATGGCCAAAGTCATCTGATGCCAATTTGGATTTAAGATCATTCTGATAGATGCTTTCAGGTTCAGGAAGTGGCTTGAAGTGCCCCTGAGAGATCCAAAGTGGTATTTTCCAAAACTCAAGTCTATATGAGGTTCATGGCCCTGGAGAGTGACTTGTAGTCTCCGGGCTGAGCAAATGGTATAGAATTTGGTACTAGAGACAAAAAAGATCCGTCAATATCTGGCTGGGTTGTACAGTTAAAAAAAAGTGCCTAAAGTTAGATTTTACTGTGTCTGATGGTATGGGCAGCTGATTTGAACATAATGGGATGTATTATGGTAATCATGATTGGTTTCCTATTGTCTTGTTTTGAAGTTTTATAATGCTTTTCATTCATTTGTTTAATTAGTTTTCTTCTGTTTTGTTTTGTTTGATTTTATTATGCGTGATGGTATGAACAGCTATTTCGAAGGAAACAAGAAATTATGGTAGCCATTGCTGATTTACTATCATCTTGTTTGAAAGTCCTATCATGCTTCTAACTTTTGTTTTGATTGGTTCTATTCAGTTGTGCCTTATTTAATTTTATTATGTGTGATAGTATGGACAACTTTTTTGAAGAAAGATATTATAGTAATCATTATTCATTTCCTGTTATCTGGTTTTGAAGTCCTGTAATGCTTCCATATTTTTGATTGGTTTCATACTATTTTGTTATGTTTGCTATTATTGTGTGTGAAGGTATGCTCAACTATTTCAAAGAAAACAAGAGACTTCATCATAGCCACTGTCAATGTCCTGTTGTCTTGTGAAGTCCTGTGTTGCTTGCATTGTTCTGTTCTGATTTGCTTTATTCTGTTTTTTGTTTGTTTGTTTTATTCTCTTTAAAATAAAAATTTTTTAAATAACTGAAGTATTTTTTGTTTTTAGTCGGACAGGGCTTAGTTCAGAGATGGAAACTCCAAATGAAGACCTGAGTATTTTAATTGCCACTCTCTGAAAATCATTAAAACTCCATTTAAGGGATGCGCTAGACCTCACATCATCCTGACATGGACTTGAGTTCAAGATATCAGAAGAGACTTGGAGACTGTAAGTTGCAGACAGGGGCAAGCAGCAGGAAGACGATATCTACATGGAAAATTGGTCATTGATAGCCTCGATGCTGTCTTAAGCATCTGCAGCCCTTCTTTGTCACAAATAAGGGCCGGAGTAGAAAAGGTTTTCTTGCAGGTAAGGGATATCAAAGCAACCTTCCTCAGACCCACCTTGCCATGTATGTGATTGCAGTGGAAACACTGCTTACAAAAGTTTTAATTTACAAGATAAAGGGTGAAGAGGAAAGGAACTCTTTTCTCCTCTAAACAAGTCTATGTCAGGTGTGGGTTCCCAGTGAGCTGCTCACTATCAGGAAGGAAGCCACCTGTCTGGGGCTGGAGCAGAGAAGTTGTTTGAATCGTGAAGGCCGTGGCTGGTGATAAGGGATACCAGCTTTCTCCCATCCTTCCTATGGGAAGCCATCCCTTTCCTGTGCCCACCATGCACATGCACATTTATGACAAAGGAGAAGACTTTTTCTAGCTATAAAGCTGTCATGTAGTGTATCGAATACTCCTGGGCTACAAGTGGCTCTGAGACACTTGAGCTGTGCATTAAATTAGTCTCATACTTATCCTCGGTGATGATGATGCAGAAGGACCTGGATATCTCAAAACCACAGCTAATCTAAGAACGATTCCTACCAGGCACACAAATTATTGTCTTGCATGAGTTTCTAGAGTCACATGTTCTAGAATCACAGTTCTCAAGTGGGAAGATTACTTGGTTTTCTTTCCTTTTTAAAAAAAATCGTGGCAAATCATAACACGTAAACGTCCCCTCTTATCAATTTTTCAAGGCATACTGCAGTAGTGTTAGCTGTATGTACATTATAACACAAGAGATCTCTTCATTTTCATCTTGCAGATCTCAATATCTGTACCCACAGAGCAACAATAACTCTCCATTTTCCCCCTTTCCAGATGGTGGTTACCACATTTCACCTTGTTTCTCTGAGCGTGATCTCTTTAGGTATCTGCACAACTCTCATCCTTGAGTCTCCGAACAGACTGGAAATGCAGATATTATTATTATCCCATTTTATAGCTGAGCAAATGGAAGCATTGAGAGTTTATGTGATTTGTCTAAATCTGCATAGCTAGTAAGTGAAAGAGCCAGTGGTTGAACCCAGATAACCTAGCTCCTAGCACCTAAGTAGACCCACATATATCAAATTCTTATCCACCAAGAATCTCAGAATATGGCCTGATTTGGAACTAGGGTGTTTGCAGATGTAATTGGATAAAGGTAAAGTCTACTGCTGTCCCTGTAAGAAGGCCATTAGAGTACAGAGATACAGACACCCAGAGATAAGGAGAGTCCATATGAAGAGGGACAGAAATTGAGGTGACGCAAAAACAAGCCAAGAAATGCTAAGGATTATCCACACCCACTAGAGTTTTTCTTTGTAGCCATTAGAGGGACAGTGTCCCTGCTAATCCCTTGATTTCAAACTTCTATCCTCCAGAACATGAGAGAATAATTGTGTTGTCTCAAGCCAACCCAGTTTTTGGTAATTTGTTACAGCAACCTTAGGAAACTAATCCAGGTCTTAACTTTCTAGAGAAACATTCTAGCCTTTGACTTCCCCAAAGCCTATAGAGTTAAAGGACACAGTGATTCTAGGTGAGTTCCCTTCTACCAACCCCACCTAGAATTCAGTGTTCTCTTTCCCACCTGGCTGGCATGCATCCTGTCTTTTCTAATTCCAAGCCAATAGCCCTAATCCAGGCCTGGGGAAGGAAAAGGGACATGGTGGATTCACTGCCTATGATCCCAGATGATAACCATCACAGGGCATAGGCATGCTCACATGAGATTGTACTTTCTCTTTTCGGCTTTGTCTCAATCATCCTCTTGAACTGGAATTCTCTTGAGCAGTTTCTTCACAGCACTCGTGTATATGTGCGCATGTGTATAGAGGTTTTGGGCCTCTATGCTGCCTGTAATTGTGCTGGCTCATAATAAGGACAGGTCACGGTAAACTGAATGCAGAGGTGGGTGCGGTGTGCTGTGTGGGTGCAGAATGCACCATTCTGCACGTCCAAGCTGGCAGCTACAGAGGAACTGGCAATGTTGCACAAAAGAGAAGAGAGAGCTGAAAGATGCTCTCCAGGTTTAACAGCACGGCCAAGGGTGCGTGCTTGAATGTGCAGTTGTTCAAAATTCAAGAATCTCCTCTTGTGGAAGGATAAATAGTGCATCATGTAAATCATGATGAAAGCTTAAATGTTTTCCTTAAAATAGGGCTCAAAAGGCCTGCTACCACTTGGCTGATCTTTATGTGAAAGCAGTGGCCTGAAGGGATCCCAGACTGGAAGGGACTGAAAGATAATCCAGAGTTACACCGGTGGCAGAGAGAAACACACAGGCACGAAGACCCTCTCCTGCCCCTCCCTGTCCTCCCTGCTGTATCTTAAGCAGGCAGACAAAGGGCTCTTACCTCTCTGCTACCTGCTCCTTAAATCTGCCTCTTCCTGCCCAGTCTCTGACCCTATAGCACTTGTAGTTTAAGTCGTGGGCTCCAATGGGGTGTAAGCATCTATCCACGCATCCCTGCATGCATCCGTCCATCCATCCATCCATCCATCCTTACTGAGAAAGCTATGTGTCCATCACTCTGCACCATCAACGCAGAGCTTAGTAGGGCAAGCTCCTTGCTGCTAGTGAGATTCTAGACTAATCAGAGAGCTAAAAGTAGTGTGCGAGTAACTGGCTTCAAGTTAGCCTCCTTCATGAAGTTGCTCTACATCTAGCAAAGAATTCAAGGAACTGGTGAACAATTGTTAGTACAGGACGTGGTCAGCCTTACAAGTGGGGACTATTTATTGACCTGTGTAATTTGAAAACTTCATGAGTCATATATTTGGCAGTCATGTATCCTAAATTTTTAAACAGCTCTGATCTGAACTGTTCTTTTCACTTTTTAGCTTGTGTATCGGGAAAATCTCAATGGGCAGGCTAAAGTCAGGAATTTCTCGACAGAGACATTCTCCTCTGCCCCTCCTTCTCTGCCCGCCGTGACACATGGCTCCTTGGACTTCAGTCCAGGAGTTCCCACAACAGTGCATCTCCTCTGGGAGGACACTGAGTCACACCTCAGCTACATCTTCACTAGGCAGCTGCAGCCCTGCTTCGTGGTTCTGGGACCGAACCCGGGGTCTCTGAGCTGAGCTACATCCTCAGTCCTTCTTTCAGTTTTTATTTTGAGACAAGGTCTCAAAAAGTCACTAAGTTGCACAGGCTGGGCTTGAACTTGTGATCCTCTTGCCTCAGCCTCCCAGAGAGCTGGAATTATAGGCAAGTGCCACCAATACCCGGCTACACCCCTGATTTGATGAGGTGCCACACAAGTAACACAAAGCTGTGTGAAGGCATCAAGGAATTTGGGCTACTGCGCTGGAGAGGAGAGGGCCTTGATGAAGACTGAGCACAACACACTGGCAAACGCGTGGGGAAGATGCCCGCAGTGAGTGCTGAGATGAATGGGCAGGAGGTGGGAGAAAGAAGACCTCGAAGAGGGAAAAAGAGCCAGAGCGATTCGCCCTTTTTATTCCTGGACCGGCACAAACTCTGCTAGACCAGCACTCAGGGAATGGCTGGGATCTGAAGGTTCAACACATCAGGAATTATCAGACGTCAGCTGATAGGTCAAGGGATTCCTACCCTCTCTTTTCCTAACAGTGTAGAGGGTAAAAGTTAATGTCTTTCTTTAGTCAATATACTTTTTGTTGTTGATGGTGGTCTTTTTTGAGACAGGGTCTCGCTGTGTAGTTCAGGTTGGTCTCAAACTCACAGTGATCCTCCTGCCTCAGCCTCTTGAGCATTGGGATTATAGGCTTGTACCATCAGGCTCAGCTAATCAATGTATGTCTTATTCATATATGGAGACAAATAGCTCCCTGAGAGAAAAACACCCACTTACTCAGGGACAAACTGAGCCAGTTCAGGAACATGTCAGGGAATGGTCTAGTGTCCCCTGGGGCTCCATCTGTGAGCCCCACACCTGTGGAACCGTGTGACTGGCTGTGCTCTCACCACCCGTATCTCCTTACTTTGTCTTATTGGTGTCCTGGTGGGAACTGTCGAGGTAAACATTAAAATGTTACATGCATTTTTGAAGTGGGTGTACGTGGTAGAATACCCTTGTTATAAACAGACACTTTCAAACAAATTTTGAGCGTAAATGTATACCAAATGCTCACAGAGCCTAAAGGCCAAGAGTCCCTGGAATGAGGTTGGTGGTACAGCTTCAGGGACAAGAGGTCTCCCTGCTGGGGCATCCTCTTCCCAACAAGCCACTTAGACCTGAAATCTACTCTACAAGCTAAGCCATCAACAGGAGCCTCAAGGTGCGCTCTTACATTCCAAGCCAAGGCGTCCCAAAGCATTGGCTCGGCTTCCTTCTTGACTGATACCTGAAATAAAGTTCAGAAAACCTGTTGCAACAATGTTTTGGCCCGAGGTGTTTGACCTCTGCTTACTTATGCTCTTGCGTTCTCCCCAGGTTCCGTCCTGCCCCTAGGTTCCAGGACAGACTTGAGAGCAGGATCTGGAGCAGTTCAGTGACCTTTCTGGATCAGACAGAGCATTGTCCCCACACAGCAAGGGTACCTAGAGGGGAACACACCACCTTAGGCTGAGAAGAGCCCAACAGCTTTGTGCCTTGTTCTTCAGATAAAGGAACTGAGGCCCAGCTTGGGTTATTATTCCACAGCAGTGCGGGATCATGGACGCTGAGAGCTGGAGGGGTACCTGGCCTTCTGTGACCCATCCTCACCAAAGGAGAGGAGGAGTGCTTTCGACACATTTGTTGCTGGACTGAAAAATTCATCTTTCCCCTGCTTTAATTTCCCTGAGAGTTAGGTTTGCATGGACATTGCTAGCACGGCTTAGCTTGGTGTGTTTATTTTGCTTTAATTTGTTAGTGATGACCACCACTTTCTATTTCCTCCCTTCCTTTCTGAGGCACAGGAAGCTCTCACTAGAACATCAGTGAGTTCACTGCCCTCTTTAAAATCAGGGTGATGAAAACATCTTGAGTGCGCCTCTCTTGACGAGGCTGCCTGAATAGAGCCATAGGTGTGTCACAAAATATGCAGGCTTTTTAGAAAGGTCTTCAGGTTTTTCCTGAAGAGGGAGATGCTTAGGAGGAAAAACCTTTTTAAAGTTTACTGACAAGGAACAATGAGGAAAATCAAGGACCAAGTTATTTTATGACTGCTTTAGTTAGCTGCTATGCTGTGAACTTCGCTTTGCCTGAGGGTATTGCAGAAGGCTCTTGGAAAAGGGAGAAGAGAAGGGCTCAGCTGTATGTGTAGTACCATGTCCTGAGGTTTCACTGGACAAGGTTTTCATTCTCTTATCTGAGGGAGGAAGCCGATGAGGGCAAAGAACTGTTTGTGTCCAGTTCCAGTTCCAGATTCAAACTCATCATCGGATTTGCCTGCTGCATAAATCCAAGGCGGCTACCCAGTAAAGCCACAGGTTTCTGTAGGTGACGAGCCGTTCAAAGAGCTCCATGCAATCAGATGACTCCAAAGGGGTTAGGGATTCTCAGGTATTTTTAACATTTCTTTTTAAAGCCTTTTAGATTTGTATCTCAGTATAAAGGAAAACATTCGCTCTCGCTCAGTTCTGTAGAGGGGTCCGTGGAGGGAGCGTGGTTTTGTTTGTTTCCCAGGCTGGTCCCTTCAGTATTCTTGTGGACGTCATCCTGGACCTCCAGATTTTAAAAGGGTTCCCCTTTGGCCAAAGCACACCAGGGCGAAGATGTGGCCCACACTGCCCAGCATTTGGAGGTGCAGCGGTTTCAGGAAGAACATGCTGCCGGGGAGCCGGGCCTGTATGGCTCCTATGGGGACCACAAGATGCCCTGGAGCAGTCCTAGAACCCTGGGGCATTTAAATCCTGGAACTTCCAGGACATAAGATGCATCATTCCCTTAACAAACCTCCCTTCTGCAACTGCGCAGCACAAATAAGATTTTAGAACTTTCTCTGGCTTAAATTGCACTTTCCATTTCTCACCAGCTCCCTTCTCTCACCTCCTTGCCCTGGGTTAGAGCACATCTGCAGACAGATTCCTAGACCCCAAACTGCCCAGTCCTCTGGTTTTCCAGCTGCCTTCTTCTTAGCCTGTTTCCATCACACACTGAAGCTAAATGAGAGCATCACATTTAGAGACAGCTAAAAGGTACCACCTGGAAATGCAGGCTTCTGACAACCAGCTGCTCCTCTGCCCCCATGATAAAGCAATCTCACCCCTTTCAATTCTCAGTAATCGTAATGAGGGTTATGGACAACACCACAGATAGCAATTGTCAAATGAAATGTAAGAACCTTTTCAAGTGCTTAATCCTAATTGTAGACTAAGGCAGCCTTAGCAGGGTTAGTTTTAAAAACCAGGCTGATGGTGCTTCAATTAAGTTACAGTGTACCTGCACATGGCAAAGAGAGGGACATCAAAGAAATAACCCATTTGACTAGTAAGCAGAAATAAATGCTGGGCAGACACCGAACACATCTGGCTTTTTTTCTTTTCTTTCTTTCTTTCTTTCTTTCTTTCTTTCTTCTTTCTTTCTTTCTTTCTTTCTTTCTCTTTCTTTCTTTCTTTCTTTCTCTTTTTTCTTTCTTGCTTTTAAGCCTGATATTTGCTTCCTCGTGAGGACAATTAGCAACTAGTGATTTTTATAAGAACTGATATGCTTTGTTATATCCTCTAAGTCTTTCATGAGTACATTTTTGAAGATTTCTTGATGTACTGATTGTCTAATTCGGTACTCTTTACAACTCTGGGTTTTTTGTTTTGTTTTTTTGTTTGTGTTTTAGTAAACAAATGTAGTCTTTCCAGCAAGAACTCGAGTTTGACCTCAGAACATGAAAGGTCAGAATGAGACTACTTTAAAAGAAATATAGTTTCATTATTTTTGACCTTGAGCAATAAACACTGCTAGGGAGAGTGAGGTTTCCGAGATTTGCCCAAACGGTAATTAATATGCCATTTATATTTTTATGGACTTTGAAGTATTTAAAATTATTCCTAAAGATAATTTTAATGGCCTCTTATGATCTTGTGATAGTTTATCTCTACCCAAATGTGTCAGATTCTACACTGATAATACTTCATTAGAAACAGTTTGATTGTCCATGATGAAGTCATATGGTGGTTTGTGTCCTGGTTTAAGGGCGCCGGTGGGTGACTTGGGGCATTCTGCTAGCCTCTCCTGGGTTCTGTTTCCTCGTTGGTAAGTGGAAATAATGACAGTCCTCATTTCCTGGTGATGTGAAGATGACACAGTGCACATCACCACTTATAACAGAGCTGGGCACACGCTGCAGAGAACATCAGCTACCATCCAGGGATTTCCGAGAAATCAGGCATGAAGAGCCTGATTCACCAGGCCAGCGTCAGAATCTGAAAAGGTCCCTGTGCTCCTAGGAGGAAACCAGATGACAAGGACACTGCCTGCTGTGCCCAGGTTTAAACCCTAAGTAAATAACAGATCTAATCTCATGGAAAGCAAGTGCATTTTGTTATAGGCACAGAAGCATTTTATCATTCTTCAGACAAAGTAAACAATCAATGAAAGGACATGATTTTTCCCCAACTTTTCTGATGTGTAGAGTAAGGAAATTGCAGTGTGAGTTTCAGAGCAGCCCGAGGCACCAGTGACGCCATCCATGAGTCCATGCTGGCGTCCGTGTCGGGGAGGAGCCTGAGACTGGGGTTTCTGGATGCCTGGGTTTTGCTAGTGCCTCTGTCTATTCAGGCAAAACACCTTAGTCTGGGAAACTTACAAGGAACAGAAATTTCCCACTCGCAATTCTAGAAACTGGGAGGTCTAAGACTGATGCCCTGCAGAGTCCATGTCTTGTGAGGCCTGTTCTTTATTGGTGCCTTCTTGTGACAGCCTCATGCTGCAGAGGGTGAAGGACCTCCCTCCACCCTCTTTTATACTGCACTGGTCCCATTTGTGAGGGTGGAATCCTCTTGCTTTAATCATTCCCCAAAGGAGCATCTGTAGGCAGGAGGCCAAGATGAGCTCCAGCTGGGCTTCTACGCTGTGCTGGGCTTGCTTCTCACACAACGAGTGGTTCTCTTGCTCTTCCCAGCTGTGGAAGTTGCCCTCCTTCCTTGACTTGTGGCCTTTTTCAGCAATAGCCTCACTCTGGCCTCTGCCTCTATAATCACGTCTTTTCTCTCAGCCTTCCCAGGTCACGTGTGATCACATTGGGCCCTCGTATTTATCCAGGCTCAAAGCCCCATCTGGAGGTCTTTAATCACATCAGGAAAGTCTCTTTTACCATGTGTGGTAACATATTCATAGGTTCCAGGCTGTGGACATCTTTGGGGTCCTGTTACCCTGCGTATCACACCACCAGAAGTGCCAGTTGCAGCAGGAGCAAGGAGAGGTGGGAGCAGGCAGTGATGGTGTGTGGAAGTCACGCTCAGGTTTAATGTGAGCTTTCTCAGTCAGCTGAGGGTCCACAGTTTGGGTCAGATCTGGACTGAGTTCATCATGCTGGGTTCTTTCTTCACAAAGTTCATTGTGCACTTTACTACATTAACTAGATAGGTATTAGAACAAGAAGTATATACACATACATACAAGAGTGATCTGTCACATAAACAGAAGATATTCTTTTGTTGAATTGAGCCTTTATTTTTCACAGGGTTAGGTGAGATTCGGAGTCTTTCAGATAAAAGTTTGAATGAAGGACTGGTTGGTGCCTGTAGGCGAGGGAGGGAAACTGAGAGTTTTTAATGTGCATAAAGGGAGTTCTCATCAAACTACTGAATATACTTTGGCCCTGCCCATTAGTACCACTGTCTGCACCTACTCCTTGTCCTATGGTAAATAAAAACAGGAGTTCCCCGAAGCAGAGACCATTACTGGATCCCCTCCCCGCAAACAGCAGCCACTGCTACCATCACCAAAATAAATGAAACAGGGAAAGCCTACGCCTTCAGAATGATTCGTATTTTTAAAGCAAAAATTTCTCCACTAGAACCTACAGCTTTAAAAGATTTCTTCCCCAGAATCACAATTTAAAGGAATTTAAAGGAAGTATTTAAAGGAATATTTAAAAAGCAGACGATAGATTGGAAAAATCTTATGAAATTTCTTCTACAGTTTACTTTGGCAGGCCAGTTGTCTGTGTAGATTAGATTATGTTCATTCGTAATAGTTTGAGGTTAAGAAAAGACCTTTGACAAAGACCAATTTTGTGTGATTGTTTTAATCTTTAATCTGATTACCATATGTTGTTTCTGAAGAATTAGTTCATTAAAAGGTCTTATTTGTAGAACAAGCTTGCCTAGCATTAACAGTGTGCCAGAGAATGAGAAAAAAAATAAGTAAATGTAATCTTTTGCTTAATAAAATTTTGTTCTGCGTTTTAGTATCGCTCTTATTGTATGCATTTAAGGTGCACAAGTAGGCTTGATAGATTCAATATACATATACATTATGAGATAATCAGTACAATCAAGGTAATTAATATGTCTACCTCCTCATATTAGTTACCTTTGTTTCTTTGGCAGTGAGAACACTTACGAATCTATTCTTTTAGTAAATTTCAAGGGTATAGGACTGTATTCCCTGTAGACACCATGCTATTCATTAGATCACCAGAACTTATTCATGTTGCATATTGGAAATTTTGTATCCTGTTCTCCAGGGTTAGTCTTTGGTAACCACCATTATACTCGCTGCTTCTATAAGTTTCACTATTTGAGATTCTACACATAAGAGAGAGCATGCACTATTTGGGGTGTGTGTGTAACACGTGTTATCTCAGTTAGATACCTCCCGTACTCTATCTGTGTTGGTGTAAATGCTATTGTATCCTTTGTAAAGGCCACACAACAGTCCCTCATGTGAACACACACTTTTCTTTCCTCAGTCATTGATGGACATTTGGAACATGTCCATGTTGTGGATGTTGTTTAACAAAATTCACTGTCCTTACATGATTAAAACCCCAATGCATCTTAACATCAAAAGGCTGCCTACGGTGTGCCTACGACTAACATTGTAGTCAGGGGTGAAAAACTGAAATTTTTCCTCTAAGGTCAGGAAAAGACTGGAATGCTCACTCTGATTGTTACTATTCAGCACATTACTAGAACTCCTGATGAGAGTGACTAGGCAAGAAAAAGAAATAAAAGCATCCAAATTGGAAAGGAAGGAGCAAAATAGTCTATGTAGATGGATGATTTTACAGAGAGAAAACTCTAAAATAAAAACTTGTTAGAACTAATAAGTGAATTCGGCATGAGGAATACACTTTAAAAAAAATGTATTTGGACTGGAAACAAAATTTAGATTTCACTCCAAATTCCTAAGCATTTGACACAAGAGCAACAAATACAGGTATTTTGAACAATATGATAGAAAATCCCCTGGTAATGATAACACTGCTGTTGGGGTTTGGAAATCCCTAACAGTATTTTTGAGGTAAAACTTAAACTATAATACAAGTAAGCAAGTAATACACTGCTGAGAATTCAATACTTCTTTGTGTTTTTTAAACAACAGTAAATATTTGCATAGAGTTAAATAGTCTTTGCATTAGTTTCTTAGGGCTACAGTAAAAAGTATGATAAAGCTTAATGCCTACTTATCTATCCAGTGGGATGGAGCACAAGGCCTTGTACATTCTAGCAAAGCATTTTACCACTGATCTACACCCCTATTTTAGTCAGGGCTTACAAGGGAAAAGATTTAGTATGTGACACATAATTTATAGTATTATTTTATAATATTCATCAAAAGAGTCAAATGCAAAAGAATGTGGAAGATCTGTCCATGATCTAAAGACCCAAATAATCTAGCTGAAGGCCTGGATCCCATGGCAAGGTCCTGAAGGAGTCCAGTTGAAGACCTAGAGCCTATGGCAATGTCCTCCACATGTCCAACAGGAGGCCTAAAGACCCTGACAATGTCACATGCAAGTCTGTATCAAGGATCTACAGCAGGAAGGCTCAAAGGTCAGTGCTGGAAGCTAGAAAGTCTGGGCTAGTGGGCTGAAGGATTTGTGCCAGCAGGCTGAGGGATCTGCACTGGAGCCAGGAAGTGACACTAAGTAAGAATCAGAACTCCCCTGAAGAGAACTGCAGCCATCCCCAGGAACAGCAAGGTCCCAAACTCCTCCAGTGATGAGAACAGCTGAGTTCATATCAGGAAAACCAGTGCCACAAGCTTCTCCACAAGAACCAACAGCACACCATCTTCCCCTCCAGTTCTCTTTCTATACTGCTGGCAACAATCCTCAGGTGAGCCCTCCACTTCCAGAACCATGTTGATTCAGTTCAGCTGAGTGTTATAAGTTGACCATTAATAAATCCACCACAACCCCCAACCCCAACTTTTCCTTTTCTCTGACACTCCTGGGGCTATAAGTTTAAACACAAATTGCTGACAGGACCATATTACTTCTGAGGATCCATGGAAGAATTCCATTCATTCCTCTCTGAATAGCTTCTTGAAATCCTGGGCATTCTTCAGCTTATGGATATGCCACTCCAATGTCCGCCTCTTTCTTTACATAGCCTTCTCCTGGGTTATTTTGTCTCCATGTTGTCACATAGTCTCCTGCTCTCATGTTTGTGTCCAAGTTTCATCCTTTTCATAAGGATACTGTCATTACACTAGGATCTACACTCATTCCTTATGAACTAGTCATAACTAATAATATTTCAAAAGACCCTATTTCCAAATAAGGTCACATTTTGAGGTTCTAATTGGACATGAATTTTGGAATGATCCTATGTGACTAGTACAGTTTCCATTTCATGGGCTCAGCTTCTCTGTTTATAAAATGCAAATTATATTGTTTGGTCTTAGTGTAATGTATACAATATTAATCACTCTGCAGTAAGACTCAATCTTTAAGAACTAATGAGATTAGTTACCAAACCTTCTTCTTGGATTAGTTTAGCATTTATTGGAACACACCTTCAGAAACACTAATTTATTAATTTAGCCTATGTTCAAATAAAAATAATAGAACAAGACAGGTAAGTAAAGTTTTAGAGTTGCAATCTTCGGCACATGCATGGTCATGCACACACACACACAGGGACAGGGAATGCTGGCCCTATCTTAGACTACAGCACCAGAGGGTATGGGGAGATTGACTTCTAGCACAACAGTGTAAGGACCTCTATTGACCCACTCCCCAGTAAAACTGGTAAAAATGATAAAAATGCAACTGTTAAAAATAGAATGTCTTTGCCCCTCTCCCATCTTACATTGAAATTTTGACTCCTGATGTCAGCATGTTATTTGGAGGGGGGCCTCTAGGAAGTGGTTATGTCACGAGGGTTCCTTTCTCACGAATGGGATTAAAGCTCTTATAAAAGTGACCAAGTCCCTGGAGGTCCTGATCCCTTTCTACCATCTGGAGACATGGCAATGAGATAGCCACCTATGAACCTGGAAGTGGGCCTGTACCAGTCAAGGGTCTACTAGTGTCTTAATGGCTTTGGACTCTGCTGGCTTCATGAGTCCAGAACTCATTAGTAAGAAAATCTAAAAATGTTCTGTTTATAAGCTACCTAGTCTATGATATTCTGCTATAACTGAATGAATGACTGATATAACAACCACTTCAAGCTTCAGGAAATGGTCCTAAGGGCAAGTAGAAAATGCAGAAATGTATTGCTATAGCCTGTGTTTTCTTGTTTGTTTATTTGCCCTGGGGTTTTCCCCCCATTAAAAAACACTGGAGACCAGGTTATTTATTGACAGAAGTTTATTTGACTCACGACTCCAGCGGCTGGTAAGTTCAAGAGTGTGGCACGGGCATGTGGTCAGCATAAGATGCAGGCCTTCTTGCTGCGTGACATGGTGAAGGCATCACAGAGAGACAGAGCAAGCAGGCTAGCTCGGGTCCCTCTTTCTCTTTTTATGAAACTGTTAATGCTGTCATGGGGGACCTGTCTTTATGTCCCCATCAGACCCTAACTACCTCCTCAAAGGCTTACTGCAAAATACCATTAACATATGACTTTGAGGTTTAGGGCTCTAACACATGAAACACACCCCAAGAATAACACATTTATTAAAGAAAAAAAATTCAGTTAAAGAGTAGTCAGTGGTATTTGAACTAGGACAGTTTCATCCTTCATTCCTGCAGCTCAGGGAGGCCAAGATTTTAATCCATTGCTGCCAAGCACACAAGCCTCCCTCACCCAGTGTCCAGTTGGGAGATGTTCTTCCTACAAAGAACAAGACTTCAGCATTTCTCATCTGGCCCCAGCTACCTGCTGCTGAGGCTAAATCCTTGGCAAATGCAGTGAAGTGTGAGGTCCTTCCTGCCCAGCCCTCACTGGTGGAATGGAAATCCTCTTTGGGCCAAGCACATTGAGAACGGACCCCTGACTTGTCTTTCCCTTGGCTCATGAGGAAGCAGCTTCACATGAGGAGGGCAGAGTGGATAAATACATTGTGGTAAACCCAGATAATGGAATATTATTTAGTTGTAAAATAAAATGAGCTAACAAGAAATGAAATGACTTGGAGAAACATTAAATGCATAGTGCCTTAACTGCAAAGAACCCACTCAACCATATGACATTCTGGAGAGGGAAAAACCACAGAGATGGTGAAAAGATCAGTAGTTACCAGGAATTGGTAGCAGAGCGCTGGGGATTTTAAGGCAGTGAGGCATTACATGTGCAACTGTGATGGTAGATACATGTCATTATACACTTGTCAAAATGCATGGAATACATAATACCAAGGATGAACCCTAACATAAACTGTGGGCTTGGGATGATACTGTTATGTCAATATAGGCCTATTAGTTGTTACAAATATACTACTTTGTTTTGCAATACTCAAAGTGAAGGAAGCTATGCATGTATGGGGGAGGGGAATACATGGGAACTGTAATTTCTACTCAATTTTACTGTGAATCTAAAAATATCTACTTAAAAACATGAACCTAGCTGGGCGTGGTGGCACACACCTGTAATCCCAGCAGCAAGGAGTTCAAGGCCAGTCTGGGCTACATAGTGTGTTCATGATCACCCTGAACTGCACAGTAAGACCCTGCATCAAAAAGAACAAAAAAAAACCCAAACAAACAAAAAACACCCAAAAAAATTTACCTGAGGGACTCAATAGATGCTTTATATGTTCTCTGACTATAGGGAATGATATTAGAAATAACAGCTGGAAAAAATGTAACAAATTCACAATATGTGGTAATGAACAAAACTGGCAAACTTTTAGCTAGAGTAGAGGGAGGGAGGGAAGAAGAGACACAGTGAGAGAGAGGAGTCAATTAAGAGAATTAGGAGTTAAAGCAGCAATATCACTACCGATCTGGTGGAAATCAAATGGCTATTGAGGGAAACCATGAACAACGGTAGTTCAACACGTTAGATAAGTAGATGAATCGGTCAGTTCCTAAGGGTAGGGGAACTGCATTAATTTCTTAGCACTGTCATAATAAAGTATCATGGACTGAAGGCTTGAAGAAATAGAAATTTATGCTTTCAGAGTTCTGGTTGCAAGAAGTCTGAGACTAAGGCGTCAGCAGGGTCATCTTCCCTCTGAGTACTCCAACACCGGATCTTACTTTCTTATTAGTTTCTGGTGGTTGTCAGCAATTCTTGGTGTTCCACAGTGTTATGGATTAAAAACTGGTGGTCAACTTAATGCCAGCAGAATTGAATCACCATGCTGCTGAGTGTAGATGTTTCACCTGAGGAAAGTTGTCAGCATAAACAGAAGGAGAAGGAGAAGAGGGCGTTAGAGCGTTAAGGCATTATGGCGTTGAGATGTTGAGGTGTTGTGGGTTCTCCTACATGTTGCTGTTTGAGCCATTAGGTTCTCCTGGAGAAGCTCTGGTCCTCACACCAAGCATTGCTTCCTGGCTCCGGAGGGGAAGACATGTGCTGCTTGCTCTCCAGGATAACTCATCACGCTGGCTTCCTAGCATGTTCTCAACTGTGCTTGTCATCGTTGGAGCTCGGGGCCTCCGTGTGGCTGAGGATGGCTGTGGTGCTTTTCAGGACAGCCCTGGTCTTTGTTGGCTCTAGTGTAGAACCCTCAACCTACCAGCACGGCTCCTTCACCCTGCTGGCATAGACTTCCTAGTTTCTACCACTGACCTCTGGGCCTTCCCAGCATGGATCCATAAAAGAGACTCGAGTGAGTCCTTCTTGTGGGCTCTAGACCTCCAGTTGGACTCATGGGAGGCATTGTCATGAGCTCTGGGTCTTCATCTAGACTCATGTGGGACACTGCTGTGGGATTCAGCTTGACTAAATATTCTGTGTCTTTAGTGTTGTGGACAGATTTCCTGTATTTTCTTGTGTTAACTCTGGGTGACCATCATAAACAATATTATAAACTCCATATCCTGATTCTAATTGTTCTCTGCACAACCCCTGACTACAATACACAGTTTGAATGTAAAATGTGTGCTCTGAAAACTACAAAACATCACTGAAAGAAATTAAAGAAGGCCTACATTAAGGGAGAGACATGCCATGTTCATGGATTAGAAGACAATGTTATGATAGCAGTATTTCCAAAACTGATAAATAGATTCAATGCAATCCTTATCAAAATCTCAGCTGGCTTTTAAAATTTACCATAAAAATGATATTTATTCTTGGCTCCCAATTCTCTTCCATTGATCTATATGACTATCTATAGTCTTATGCCACTACTATATTGTCTTTAACTACTGTCGTTTTATAGTGAATTTTAAAATTTTGAAGTGTATGTGCTCCAACTTTTTTTTTTCCAAGACTGTTTTGGCCATTTTGTGTCTCTGGAATTTACGTAGGAATTTTGGGATCAGCTTATCAATTTCTGGCAGTGGGTAGGGAAGCATTCAGTCTTTTACCATTAAGTATAGTATTAGCTGTGGAGTTTTTCTGGATGCTTATAACAGTTTGAAAAGGTTCTTTTCTATTTCCAGTTTATTATCTTTATCATGAAACGATGCTAGATTTTTCAAATAATTTTCTGCATCTATTGATGTGGTTATGTGATTTTTACTCTCTATTCTATTTACAAAATGTATCACATTAATTGATTTTTGGCTGTGGAGACAGCCCTGTGCTCCTGGAATTAACCCCAGTGGGTCACTATTCTACCGAACTGGTATATTGCAATTCAGTTCTGGACTAACTAACCAAAGTTAGTACATGTCCCACAAGACTGCCTTTACTTCAGAGCAGCTGGTTGTAAATCTGAGTATTGCTATAAAGCCCTCAGGTTAGGTAATTCAGTGGAATTATTAATTGAACTCAAAAAAATTCTATACTTACGATTATAGCTAAATGAGAAATTGCATAGGGTGAGGATTGCAAGGGTCTGAAACATGAAGCTTTTGTGCCTCCTCCTCGTGGAATCAGGGTACCTCACCCTTCCGCACATGAATGTGTTCACTAAGCAGGAAACTCTACTGATTGTGTCCAGGGATTTTATTGAGATTTCATTACAAGGCATGATTTATTGAACACTGGTCATGTGATTGACCTCAACCTCTATTCCCGCCCTCCCTTTCCTGGAGGTTATGAGGTCAGGCTGTTATCTACCACATGTCTCAAAGCCCCTTCTAATCACAGTCTTTCTAACCTCCATCCTGAAGCTATCTTGGGGTGTACAGTGAGTTAACTTTATTAGTATAAACACAGGTGTGATCTAGAAGGCTTATACTAACAAATACATTCCTATCATTCAAGAAATCCCAAGAGCTCTGGAATCTCTATGCCAGGAACCTGGATAAAGATCAAAGTCTTTATTATAAAATGGCTATAATTCTTGCTAGACAGTTTGCTAGTATTTTGGGAGGATTTTTGTGTCTATTGTTCATGAGACACTAGTTTTCTTTTCCTGTGATCTTTTGGTCTGTCTTGGTATCAGGCTCGTAGAAAGAATTGGGCAGTATTTGCCAATATTTTAGAAGAATTTTGTGGAGAGTCAGTATTTACTATTTAAATGTTCAGTAGAATTTATGAGCAAAGTCATTCGTCCTTGGGAGTTTTTTGGTATCATGTTTTAAATTTGACAATTCTATCTGTGTAAGTCTACTCAAATTTTCTATTATGCATCATTTTCATTTTGTCTTCATAGAAATTTAGTTTTTTATCCAAGTTAAATTGTTCATAGCACTTATTTATAATCTTATTTCTGTGCGATCAGTAATAATGTCCCCTCTTGCATTTCTGATTCTTTGTGCCTCTGTTCTGAAGATGAAGTCATTGCCCTGTTTTGGAGTCACACTATGTGAGCAGAGCATGGGAGTAGCCTCTGGTCTTCTCAGTTTTTCTGGTATGGACCGTCTGTCCTACACTGAGCTGAGGCAGAGTTGTACTGACTTCAGTATTCTCTGTCTTAATCACTGTTTCATTGTTGAGACACAATACCTGACACTTGGAATCTAAAGGAGGAAAGGGTAATTTTGGCTCAGTCTCAGAAGTTGTAGCCTGTGCTTGGCAGGCAAAAATGCAGAAATGGAATGGTGGAAGGACCTGGGTGAAGGAAGGCTGCTCCTGTCAGGCGACCAGGAAGCAGTCAAGGGAGGAGCTTGAAGGGAGATAATACCCTTCCAGGTCCCACCCCAAGTGATCTAACCAGGCCCCCTGCCTCCTAAGGGCAAGTCAGCTGTAGGACCCGCATAGGCCGGTTACTTCCCAAAGCCATTTTTCTCAGCTCATAAAGCTTTGTGGGTTGTTCTGGGTCCAGACCCCAACATTATGCCTTTGATAAAAGCTTCACTGATTCAGTGCTGGGGGAAGAAGAGTCCCTGGGCTCTTGTCTGCACTTAGCTGGAATTTAGCTTTTCCAATACACAGCTTGACGATATTATGCTGATGGCCTGCCCAGCACAGGGAACTGGTTCTTTCCTGGGAATGAGGCTGGGGGTTTGAGGGAGTCCCATCTTGGCCATTCTGTTCTCACTGATGCAGACCAGGGAAGGTGGTAGGGGGTGTGTCATGGCTCTGATGCCATGGACTCGCTCAGTATTTACTGAGATGTTGCAGATTTTCTTTAAAAATGAATATTCCATTTATTGTATGCCCCTGTAACAATCTCCAGAAATTTTAAATAATTTTTAAAATAATTTTTATCAGTTATGATTACTCACTGGTAAGAGAGACCTCAGCACTCCTGTGTGGCCTTTGGGACACAGGCCTTCACCTCTGGCACTGGTAATTTTTTTCCACAGAATGTGTTAATTCTTGGCTTCATAACAGAGTGGCTGTGTTCAGATCAGTATGGTAGACAGAAGATTAGGAAAGGGGACATAGCAGGCATATACATTTCCTAATTTAATCCTTTCTTCAATTCAGGATATGATCAATTCTGAGGATGGAAGGCTGAGATTATAAAGAGATAGTACATATTCATCAAATTACATGTCAGTGGAATGTTTATGATGCCAAGCAAGGAACACTGTTCTAGTAATTAAATAATTGCCTGTACTTACCATGAAGTTTGCAGAATAGTATTTTTTTTTTAAAGTCTTGACTCTTATCTTTCTATGGTTAATCTCACATAAGATGCAGCTTTTCTATCAGTTCATTCATTATGGTAGAATTTGATGGAGGCACCTTTCACTTACAACTCTAACTCCTAGTGAAAATGCCCAAGAGAATCTTAAATCTTGTAAAGCAAGGTGCAAGGAAACCAAATAAGATTCTTGACAATACTGGTGATCATTCTCTTCTTCCTCCTGGGAGTTAAACAAATAATAGCAGCTGTTTTTTCTTCCTTGGCATTCTGTGAGGCTGACTTGGGTGTACTACTGCCCAAAGATAGGAGGACAAGGTAAACAGACTCATCAGTCCCCTTGCAATGCTGGATTCTGAGGTCATGTCAGTTTCCGGAACATGGGTAAGCTATTGTTTTTCCCTTTCCAGGATGGGAAGATAAACTCTACTTCAAATATTTATTCTCTTTATCTTGCCTGTTCTAATCAGGGACTTGGTTGTGGTGCCATTTCAAATAAAATGCTAAATATAGAACAATGTCAATTTGAAGAAATAGATATTATTAAATGGGATGACTCTTTTCAAATTAAAATCCTGAACATATTAAGGGAAATGAGTGCTTATCATGTGTTGGCAGGATTGCAGAACTTAAGTCATTCTCAGGGACCTTCCCATTTTGCTAATGGCAGTTTAATGGTTCCTTCAATAAAGGGAAATAATAGCAAACACTGGTACTGTCACTTAGCTTGTCTTAGCAACCAAAAGTAAAATATACTCGACATATTTTAAAATCATAAATTGCAAAATTTGATTAGCTACTTACTAAAATTGTACCTGAAAAATGATTAAATTTGACTTTGGGAGTCTTGAAAGAGACTAGAAATTTTAACTTGTCCAATCCACACATATATAAATTATATTTATATATATATATCATATTTATATGGTATTATTCAGCTTTCCCATTGCTGGAGGAAAAATCCTTACACTCCCAATTTAAAGTTGGAAAGGTGGATTTGACTCATGCTTTCAGAGGATTTGGCCCATGGTTGGCTGGTCCCAAGGCAGGAATATCATGGTGGAGGGGTTATTTTGGGAAGGTAATTAGCTAGAATCCATGTTACTAAAGATTCATGAAGCTTGCTCAGAGACAAAAAGGCAGATTCCAAAGGAGTTTGGAAGTACCCTTCCTGTCAGTCCTGTGATCCTACTTGATACTATGTGTGCCCCTTAATAGATGACAAAAAACATCCTAGAGGTCTAAACGTATGCCACGTGGCATAATAAAAAGCAATAGTTTGTAAAATCAGCCAGGGATATAGCTCAGCGGCACGGCGCTTGTCTGACAAGCACGAGGTCCTGAGTTTATTCTCGGTACTCCCCCTAGTCATCCAGAATTCTTCCTGTGTTTGGAAAATTGGTAAGATTGAGGATACACGTCCATAAAATAACGATTATTGCATGTGAGATACCCCATCATTTTTTATGAATCTTTGTTTTAATGGAGTTTTTAAATAGCTTATGGTTTCTACATAGTAGGAATTTCAAACTTTTAAAAATTTATTTATTTATTCTTTGAGATAGTCTCACTAAACTTGCTGGGCTAGGCTTGAATTTGTAATCCACATGTCTCAGTCTCCCAGAATGCTGGAATTATAGAGGTGCACCACCACACCTGAATTTTTTCTCTTGTGAATGGTCCATGAAAACTGAGCTATGCATGGATGTGCAGGCCCGTAATCCCAGCCCTCAGAGAGGCTGAGGCAGGGATTATAAATTCCAACCCAGTCCGGGAAACTTGGTGATTTAGCGAGACTGTGTCTCAAATTTTTAAAAATGGAGGTTGAGGGTAGTGGTGGCTAGAACTGTGGTCCAGTGCACAGGCCCTAAATTCAATCCCCAGTAGTGCCAAAACCAAAGTGAATACAGATACCCACTGTTTGTTTCTTAATATCTGAGTTCCTTACCTAGTTAGTTCAAAATATAAATAGAATTAGCTAGAGATCATGCATACACATTAAAACATTTTAAATAATCTTTAGTCCTATTAAAATTTTGTGTATCTGCAAGTGTACCACTTGAGTTGGTTTGCTGAGTATGTCTCATTCTAAAAACATATCTTATAAAGGCTTAAAAGGCATAAACAAGTTATTATATTGGAATAAAGCCACAAACTCTCAGGATGCTTTGGAACTTGAGGTCATTTGGGTCCACTTCTCACCTGATGTGGTAAATCCTTAGGTCAATACCTGTCAGACTATCTGAAGACATTCACTGGCAGGCGACTCACTTTTCCATGGTGTGAACCATTCAGGGTGGTTACTAGTTATTAGTCACTGTGCTAAATGCTTTTTTAACATTACATAAAACAATTCCTTGCAGTATTAATATCTACTGGTGCAGAATGGAAATCCGATGCTCACAGAGGTAAGTATGTGGGGATGTGCATGGAGTGAAACTTTTCTGTTGTCACAGTATAGTGCCAAACCAGCTGGCACCAAGGAGACATGACACTACACTCTGAGACACATTTATTCTCATTTTGCATTTTCTGCACCTATTCATAACCTTTTTCCCAATGAATGTTCATTTACTAAACATTGTTTCTTGTAGCATCATCTTTTGGTTATATTTTCAGGAACAAACATAAGAAAAGGCATGAATTTCTGGGGAATAGAAGTAATCTTATTAAGTGCAATAAAAATTCTATTAAAATTTTGGCAAAAATTAATTTGCAAAAGTTTAGCCATACAAAAATATACAGCACCAATAAATACTAGTTCTTCCCCCAATTCAACTCTATAGTGCTATTGAGGGAGTTTTGTGTCATTTCTAGTTTTTTTTCTATTCATAGACGTATATATCCATCCATACATTCATGTGCATTGTTAGTGGTGCTGTCATGGTTGCCTCTGTGTCTTGAATCAATTACCCTCATGGTGATTTTGACTTTGGGAAAGAGCCAGACGTCAGAGTTCCAGATGCAGTGAGTAAGGTAGATGAGCCTGCTTTTCCTTGGTTGGCACCTGGCTGCAGCATTCACCATTTCTTTTCTTGTATCTGGTAAAGACACTCATGACAGAGGACTTCTACTTCTAGAACCGTTTCAGGAAGTGGCAAGAATGCCAATGCTGTCACAAATGGACTTGAGGAAATCACCCACAGCCAGCTTTGGTGGTGCACACATGTATCCCAGCAGTCTAGAAAGCTGGGCAGAAGGGCTGCCGTGAGTTTGAAGCTAGCCCGCGCTACACACTGAATTCCAGGCCAGCTTGAACATAGTGAGACGTTGTCACAAACAGTAAACAAACAAAAACAGAAAGAAGCGATGAGGGATGGTTTATAAAGAAGCTATAGTAACTTTAAAGGTGAACTTAAGACAAATGAGGGAGGCAGATGCAATGAAAGATTGTCTCCCAAGAAGTGATGGGGGCATAAAACTTAACATTAAAGAACTCTGCTGGAGATATTTCATGACTGAAATCATAAAAGGACTATGCCAATTTGCCAAGACATAGTAAAGATACTTTCTCTATATCATAAATTATATAATTTATATATCATAACTATCATAAATTATATCATAATTATATCGTAAGAAATTAGACACTGTTCAAATACTCTTGGAGAGATCAGTATTTGATATATCTCAAATCATGGTACATTAAATATTAGCTTTACTATTTTTTCAGTTCCCCATATATTTATAATGAACACAAGAATTTTTAGTACCTTCCTATTTCAAAGGTCATGAAACAGTCATACTTTGAAGTTTCCGCTTGCATCACCTTTTTGTAGCCTTGTGGAACTGTGCCAAGCGGGGAATGTTCATGTGCATAAGCACATGTATGTGTATATAACACTGACATTCTGAAACTTGTGCTCCTTGTACTGTATAATGGCTGCACTGCTTCCACTGCATGACTGGATGGTTCTTATTTCCCTACCGGTGGACATTTAGGCTGTTTTCAGTTTTTCACTATTACAATGGTTGACCCTTCTTTGTGCACATATGCAAGTATTCTACTGACTCAATTTCTACAAATGCAAATACCTGATCAGTAACATAAACTTCAGTTTCAATAATGGTCATAAAATTTAGTATGTTTGAACAGCAGAAACAAGTCTGACAGTACAGCGCTGGAGAGAACGTGGATTCTCTAGCTCTCACACTCGGCCTGCATGAGTGTAACTGGTAGATCCTCTTTAGGAACAGTGGCCTACGTGTTCTCTGCACTTGCATAGCTGCATGCAGGATGGGGTCTTCTCATCATTCAGATACAACTGTGATGCCTGGGCAACTCTATGTACCTCGCTGCAGTGATTAGCCCTTTCATTTCTTTCCTCTCAACTATAATACAAGATCTAGGACAGGAACCTTGTCTACTCCGTTCATCACCGTACCTAGAAAAGACCACAGAACAGCTGCTCAGTTAGGTCAACGAATGCGTCTGTATCTCTTTAGAGGGGCTGAACATCTTTACTATATCTCTTCTAGGATTTTCCCGCTCACGTCCTTTGCTAATTTTCCAAGTACAGTATTTTTCTCATTGGTTCATGGGGGCTCTTCACGTTATGAGTATTCCCATAATTCTGTTTCTATTTTGTGTCTTGGAAATTCTTTGTCATTTTCTTTTAATTTTGACTTTTATTCTTTTGTGACAGATGCTTAAAAATTTTATGTGGACATACATGTCAATCTTTCCAATCACTGCTTTTAGGCTTTCGGTCATTCTCAGGAATGCCATCCTCAGACTTGAGGAAAAGTCTATCCTCAATAGACTTTTCTCCTTTATCTTCTGGCATTTGTGTAATTATATGCTGAGTTATAATTCCTTTCAAATTTTTGTGCACACTTTGTCAGGCAGAGATCTACTTTTTATTGTTCTTCTCAAAGGTTCTCAATACTATTTACTGAACACATCACCATTTCCCAATATATTAAAATTTTTGTACAGTGATTACATGATTTTATTATTGAATTAGTTACAATTTTAAAGAAACTATTAAGTTCCTTATTTTCTCAAAAGTTCTAATAAAGCATGACTTACAGGTTTTTTAAGTAGTAAAATCATCTCACAATATATTTAAATGAGAAAGTGTATTGAAACAGAAACATGCCTTGAGAGAGAAAATATTTAATCCATTTCACGGAAAAAAGTACAAAGCTTCAGGAAAGGCGCATCAGGTTTCCACGTACAGTATAAACACACCCATGCTTCCTGAGACAGCACGTGTATTACATTGTTTTAGAGTTGGTGAAGGCACTGCACTCTCATTGCAAACAGTTAACACATGCACCTGAAAACCATTACTGAATACAGTCTCAAAATGATTGCAGAAAAAGTGTTATATAAAAATATATTAATCTACATTAAACACTTAAAATGCACAAGTGGATTCTTTTAGAATTAGATCATGTCTGGAAATATCAATATTTGACTTTCAAATTAGATTTTTCATTGCATTTTTAATCACTGAAGAAAATAAATGTAATCAAACCCTTGGAATGCAGGTATGAAGTCAGCACAGACTAACCCGAGTTTCAGAAATAAAGTCACAAGTTATTCACACAAAAGATCAGAAAGAGTCTGCATCTCTACAATTTGATGTATGAAATGTTATCATTTGAAGCAGTAATAAATATATATATATCTCAATTACACAGAAAACTTTCTACAATTCACATGTGAAGTTGGGACAGCAGTAACAAAATATATAAACTAGAGGGTTTTAACCTTTTAAAAAATATTAGACTTTGCAAAATGTAGTTAGGTCATTATACCTCAAAGTACAGAAAAACTAATTTGAATTCACACAGGATATTGTTTTTCTTCTTTGAAAACTGAGATATTAGGAAATCCGGGAAAAAATTCACCACTACAAAATCATTCTTCCATTATCTATGGTTACTTAATTCATTGAAACTTTTAGAGAAACTATTACTCTTTAAAGACAGGGAAGCCCGAGGTGTGGAGTGTAAGTGATGGTTTATTCCTGCAGGTAAACTGCTATGATAAGTATCACAGACATTCATGAACAGTATCTTTCAGCTCAACATAAATAAAAATTGGCTAGTGTTTCTAATGGGACCAAGGATAATAATCTCAAATGTTGAAAATAGAAGTCACACAGCACTGAGGAACTAGCGTATTTTTACTATTCATTAGCATAATTTATCAACTAATGTTTGGTCCTGTTTACCTCAATATATATTTCTCATAAACCCAGCACAAATTTGGTAAAGAAAAATAACAAAAATTCCATTTAAACTGGCCATATTTAAATCAGCAGGCTGATACTCTACTCATCAGCATAGTTCTTTTCACTTTTATTTCATATGGAAATATGTACGAGAACATGAAAATTGAAAGGCAATAAATTATGTTTGCTCACACTACTCTTTAGATTTTCAACATTTAAAAAGAAAATCTCACAATCTTAACTCTGTATTTCCTGACCAGGCCTTTAAGTTGCTCTTTAAAGAGGAGGAAACTCGTAAGGCTGTGGTGCTCACTTGTTTAGCGCTTTTTAATCTAAGAGTGATGTCAGGGATTGGCGACCCGTTTAGAGCTTTCGATGACGACTAACAGCTCACTGCGGTCCACGTACCACCAGTTCACCAGCACCGGCTGGGTGCATGTTTGGAAATGCCTGTGATGCCTTTACTCCTCAGGCTGTCAACAAAAAAGAAATATCCTACACTTGAAGTGACATGCCAGAGAAGGACACACCAAACGATGAATAACTATAACTAGGCAAACATTCCACAAGTGCCGAGGGCCTTAACTCTTCAACTCTAACTTTTAACAGTGATTAAACCAAAATATCGGCACGCTCAAAACAGAAGGGTTGCATCAGGAAAGCTGAGAGCTGGCTCGTTACGCTGGCTTTCTGCAGTCAGACTGGCCACTGGAGAGCCAGGCAGCCAGTCTGATGCCAGGTCCACTACAGGCAAAGCCAGCGTTTGTTAGTCATGGAATACGTAACAGGCAGATTATTCATGTCTCTAGCTTTAATATTATTTATGTTACCTTACTGCAAAGATATGGAAGAAAAGCAAACTGTGAATTATACAGGAGGAAACAGTGACTGAAGGCTAGTGCTAAATCTTTATTTAAATAAACTATGTACCACATAGTGGAAAAAGGAATTTTGGTTGATTAAAGTGTGACACTACTATCAACTTCTTAAGTACATTTCCCTAAGGATTTTATAACAAAATTGAAAAATTCCTTACTGCACCATACTACTGCCTAACTAGCAAACTATTTAACAATGAAAAGATGTTTACATTCTGCATGAGAATGATCATAAATCACAATCACTGGTATGTAGATTTTGCTTCATTCCTTTTAATCATACCTAATGCTGGGATAATAGGTTAACCCTGGCAAAAATTTTCCTGTGGGGTGGTCTACATACCAGCATTATGTATGCTGGGAGAAAGCAGAAGACTGTATACTTTCAGAGCTTGCTTTAGTTAGCGAAACAAGATTTTCTTAAATAGGAATAAACTCAGGGTTTGGGGCACTCTTGCACTTAGAATTCAGTTATTCTTGGGGCCAGGGATTTAGCTCAGTGGCTTAAGTGCCTGCCTGGCAAGTGCGAGGTCATGAGTTCGATCCCTGGTACCAAAAAAAAAAAAAAAAAAAGAATTCAGTTATTCTTTCTGACAAAGTGTCAACTGCCATCTGAAGACCACCCGAAACAGCACTGTTGGAACACAAGAATTCCTTTCTTAGGTCCACCTGCTAGAAAACCGGGTATGTCTGAAATTAAGAGTGGTACACAAAATCTTTGGGGAAACAATTTTACAGACAGCTTTCAGGCTCAAGTAAGAATATATAATGAAAAGTTACATTATTATTTATTTAAATTTCAAAAACAGTAATTACTAGAACTTTTGGGCTTTCTGAAGTTACTACATAAAACTATGAAAGATTTATGTTAAAAAAGAAAAAAAGGCCTCTTTGGCAGGCAGTACAGCAGGTGGTGCGCAGACTCGCGTAACAGGCTCTGCACCACCTCGATGTGTGACCTGGATTATGCTTCCCGCTCGCTCTGTTCCAGCTTCGTCAGTCAACTACGGAAACGTGGCACCTCCCTTCAGGCTGTGCTGAAGATTAAACAAGTTAACACACTCAAGGCACTCGGAGGAGTCCTGGCAAGCAGTAAGAACTTAGTAGTCTGCCCACATCACATCTGGTAGTAGAGAGGGAACTGAGAGACTGCCTGAATGAAGACCTGACATTTACCTCTCCCCGAGGCACCTGTCAGCACCAAGTATCTGCTGGCTCCAGGCCCTGCCCTGGGCACTGGCTCAGTCGGAGCTCCCTGGTCTTCAGCCCTGCTACTCACATCCTGAAGCTGGGTTCTCACGGTAACAACGGACACAACAGCCAGCGGTCGGGATTACATTATTCTGAATCTCAGCTGAGGCAGCGCACGTGAAAGTGCTATCGCAGTGAAGCTTTTTGGTTCAGATACTATTTGGTGCGAGCTGTTGAGTGCAAGTTGTAGGTACGTGGTGTAAGGGTGAATATGAGTGTGTCTGGACGCTCTCTGAAGCAAGTCTGCTGCTCATAGTTGTAGAAGACCTTTTTAAAAATTTACACAACTGTAGGTATGCTTCTTTATGATACTGTCTATAAAACAGCAACGTGTTTTATTATAAAGTATCTTTCTCTTCTTAAATCTTACCTCTATAGAGAATATACTAACATATTAAGTATTTGATAGATAAATGTTTTCTTTTAGAAATTGCACTTGCAAAGAAAATGTCAAGTCATGTGACTGTGGTCACAAGTTATTACCACTATTAATTAAGCTGTTAAGTAGCTATTTAGTTAATTACTAAATGCTAAATGCTAGGTGAATAATACATCATTAAATACTTACAGCAATTCTATAAGGCAGTACACCAGCCCCATTTTACAAGATTAGAAGCTGCGACCACAAAGCCACAAAGCACATGCTCTTACTCATTACATTATGTTACAAAACCGTGGGAGAAACAAAAAGGCGTAATTTCTAGCTTTACCAAACCAAACTGAATAAAGGGAACTGGCAGAGCTGGACTCCAAAATATATTCTGATCTTTGGTAATAAAAGTGACTTCAGGAAAGTTAGCATGTTAGTGTTTTTTATTTAATTTTAAATCTTTAAAAAAGTCTTATAACTTTTTTCTCTACTTTTAGAAATAAAATGTTCATCACTGAAAAAATACAAAAAAGAATTTAAAAATCCAAAGTCTTATCATCCAGAACCATTAATATATTCCCTCTGCAGATAATTTTATGTAATTATGTAGTTTTTGATGATTTGGAGGAGGGGTTTTGGGGATTGAATTCAGGGCCTTGTATATGGTTAAAAACACACTCTACCACTGACCTATACCTCCAGCCCTAATGACTGTTTATTATAAAGTCTTTATATTGGCATATACAACCAATACATTTTGAACAGATACAAAATTAATATATTGTAGGTAGGTGTTTTTATTATCTTTCCAAATTTTACAATTTTGGGAATATAAGCAAAGCAAAACACTGACTTACCTCAGTGGCATTAGCTCAAAAGTAGGCTGGCAATAAATGTATTTCTTGATTTTTTTTATGTGTATACATACATACATACACACAGAGCACATATAAATATATACACAAACTCATTGTCATGTTAATCTCTGTTTGGGTTGGCTAAAATTTATAGCCTTTTGAAGG
Source organism: Dolichotis patagonum (assembly GCA_004027295.1). Lineage (NCBI taxonomy): Eukaryota > Metazoa > Chordata > Mammalia > Rodentia > Caviidae > Dolichotis > Dolichotis patagonum. Next base: position 46,475 of record PVJX010006260.1, read on the forward strand.
CCTAGTAATACTATATTATTAGGACAGTTAAGGAAAAAGTTGTTTTTCATAGTCACAGTGCTTACAGTTACAGTTAAGAGTGATTAAAGTGCAAGCTTTTCTCTTGTGAATAGGTTAAAGACAAATATTTGCTTAAGACAGGAATAAACAAAATTCTTTACAGAAATCATGGCAATCCTTAGTATAAATTTTTCAAAAACTTACTATTTGTGAACTGATATCATAGTGGAGGAAAAAACAGAGACAAAATACAATGATTTAGGGCAAAGATTTCGGGTATTATGCTAAAATTTGTGTAATGCCACCTTGCTGATATTTTAATCTTAATCTTTAAACTATCACTGGACACAATTTATGCAGCAAGAAAAGCAAAAGTAAAAAACATTAAGCAGTCCTTACAGATATAACAGAAGGTAGACGTGGATCAAGAAGTTTTTAAAATAAACTTTCTAGTGCTTCCTCTTATGTAAGGAGTTTATATTGTTCATAAATTCTAAGAACTTGCTTTATGTGGTTTACTCAAAATCATACTAATTAATTATAAATAATATTTTAATGTTAAAAAATGCAAACTGGTTGTGGATAAGAATGTTCACTAAATCAAGAGAAGTATTAGTTTAAGACTAATCTAAAACTAACCTAGATGAAGGGAAAATTAATGGGTTCTAAAGAGTAGTTTTGGATTTTAATGTATATGAAAACATAATACATACTGTGTGTCTGTTTGTTACACTGAAAGATAAATTATCAATTATTTCTGCATCAGCAAGTTAAAACTATATATTCTTCTTTTAGACTATGAACTGTTTATATCTTCAAACAGGAAATGACTGGGCCAAAATATTCTTATCCTGTCCAACTGGAAATGAGAAGTAAAATGTCAAAGGAGATTAAAAAAATAACTAAGGTCTATTCTTCACAGGAGACAGTGTTATCATCATTTTATTATAGAATATTATTATTTTGGTTGTTGTAGAGGGAGTAGGTTTATGAGGTAACTATGTATAATTTTAAATAGGATTCCTTTCCATTTTACATTTATACTTCTCTTTAAAAATAGCCTTAGCAGGCTGCTAATTAAATCAGTCATGATCTATACTTACTTCACAGATTCTGCTAACCCTATAAATAAGACAAGCAAATGTTTCATTTTCAAAACTGTATTTCAAAAAAATATAAAGAAATGGACAGACAATGGTGTCTAAGATTACACTTTAAATTTACCATTGTTTCTGAAAGAGAGGAAGCATGTTATCTTATATTGTCTATAAATATTTATTAAATAAATAAACATGGTTCACCTGATGTTTTAAAAATCTTATACACTGATTAAATTACAAACATATTAAATCACTCTTAGGAAAAACAAGACTAGGCTTTTAAATAGCTATAAAGATAAGTTACAAACTAGGAGTGGTGGTGCATACATGTAACCCCAGCACTGGGGGAGGCTAAGGCAAGAGGATCCCAAGTACCGACCCAGCTGGGGCAACTCAAGGAGATACTCACTGTCTCAAAAGACAAACAATGATAAATTGTGATAATAAGTTTTACATACCCACTAATATTCAGTGATCATTTCCTTTGGGTTAGAAAAACAAACACCAAATAAACAACAGAGCAAACAAATTATTCCATGTTTTAGTCCTAACATTTTAGAGTCGTATATTAGAATATACTATACCTGCTAACTGTATAAAGGATTTTATATTGAAAATTTCAATTTGAAGCATAAAATCCAATTTTAAAAACATCACAATGAATGATCATAATTTAAATTCTGAATATAGCATCCCTCTAAAAAACCCCCCCAAAACTGCATTTAATGCTTATAAGTGAAATATAAATTTCCAAAATAACATATATGTCTATTTATTCAACTGTCGCAATCATTCTTTATCACAGATAGTACTGTATCCTAGGTCCTTTCTCCTTGAACGCCATATTATTTCTGTGGACTCCACCATTATCTGATATGAATGTGTTCAAACAAATAATCACCACGAATACACCACTGTTACCACCAAACCAGTTAAAGGAGTGGGTCTGCATCCCCTTAGATAGTCTACGTTCAGCTTTTTCTATATAAAGTTATAAGGCATTAGTAGTGGTATGTTAAAACAACAAGTAATTTTATAATAAAATAGAAACTCTCTTTTAAAAATATCTCAACTGACAATATCACAGAAGAAAATAAAGATTATGTATAGCCACTCATATACTCTTTTAAGTTTCCACTGCAAGGAAACCCTTTTTTTTTTTGTTTAAAACAGACCTTATGCCTTGAATTGCAGGTGTCCTTATACAAATGTGAACTGGAGCTTAGGTCCATATAAAGTTACCATGAACTTTACATATCTGAATATGCTGAATGCTATGTAAAAAGGTTTTTAAGAGTCTATTAAAATGCCTGTTTTGAGTATTCACTGCAAATTCTCTTAGATAGTGCTTTCTACTCCACTGTGGACTAGTCAGGTCCCGAACAGCACTACAGACTACACTGTCATGGTTTAAATGCTGGTCAATGATTTAGCTAGCACAACCAGAATGAAGGAATTTCTTTATAATAAAAAGTAAATATGGAACATAGCTTTATTTTAAGTTAAGTTGCTAGAACTGAGCAACTTAGGATCCAGAGGTGGAAATAAAGTTTTCTTCCTAAATTACAGCCAAGGTAGTTGATTAAGGATAGGGGGACACAGCAAGCAGCTGCTAAATGACTTGCTAAAATACATGCTTGAGCTCTACAGGAGCTACGGAACCTGCCTGTGTGTCTGATATCTGCAAAGGCTGACTGAACAAAATGCCGTGCATCATGCAAGCACTGCTGTCTGCACTGCAGTAATAAAGAAACACGCGGATAGACAGAACTACTTCAAGTGACAAGCAATTGCCAGGAATTTGAAGTGAAATTGTTGGTTGGTTGGAAATGTTCTCTATGTCTCCAGATGGTATCTGTCCTTGAAGAAGCCACTCATTGCCTAGAAAATAAAAAAGCAAATGATTAACGCTACATAAGAAGACAAATAGGGAAACTGGAAAAAATCCTAAGGAGAAAGCACCTATTTAGTCAACAAACATTTATTAAATCTCTAGGTTCCACGCATTATAACCTGTGGGAAGTACATATATATGATAAGATATGACCACTGTATCTAATTATTATGATTATTTTTTCAAAAGTTGTAAAATAACTTATGAATTTATTTTTATTGAAATATTCAAACAAAATGTTGCAAATACGGCTCTAGATTCTTATTCCTCAAAGTTAAAAATAAAATCTAATAAGCTGTATAAACATACATGGGATATGTGAGATAGATTATTTTTATTGAGTGGATAAAAATCTTTAGCGTTAAAATATAAGAACGACAAAATGAACTCTGTGTAATGGAATATAAATGGATGTACAACTCTACAGTGACTTATTTGTTAAGATCACGAATTCTTAAATATCCAAGAATAAACCAGCCCAGCCATTTCATCAGACAATGGTACCACAGCATATAACTTCTGAGTTAAACAGTAGAAACTAAGAGATTTTATCTACCTCCATTTAATATATGAAATTCTACACAGACTTAAACATTCAGATTTAAATATCTATCCAAAAAATGTCTAATAAGCCACCAACAATTTTTAAACTTTTTGATTGCCTTTTGAACCTTCTCCCTGAAGGAACATTTGTGCCTACTCAGAAGGCACAATATCATGATTTACAGGGTGCCAGGTACCAGCATCCAGATTTGAGTAACACCTGAAGTGCTCTCTGCCACCTCAAAGAGTACACTGACCCTGATTTAATGACTTCTCAGTAACTCAGGGCCTTTGTGTAAACACTGGACCATCCACTGAGGAGCAGCAGGTTGGCCTCTCTCTTTTCCCATTAGGATGAGTCAACAGATCAGACCACCTGCCTCCATCAGTCCTCCCCACAGCTCCTCCATTATGTTGCTTCTAATATTCTGTTGAAAATCAAACTTGAGAAAACTATGATGACTCAGGGAAATAAGAAGGTGAAGGATAATACTCTGAAAGAGTTAAGTACAGAACTTTTATGCAGAAGCTTTTAAATCTTAAATAAGTCTCTCAACAACTCTTGGCTTTCTTTGCTTATTTCTGGACTGGAAAGTATGTTTTACATAATTCTTGATTTTACTAGAGAACTTCAATTTTAAATTGGGACAGGAAAATAATAAACTGTGTTATTTTAATATTCAAATCTAGAAATAAAACCCAAAATATTTGTTTAGCTATGTTTCATATATATTGCATTTAGGATTTGTGAAATATGCTAGTTATTTTTTCATGATGTCTGTTTTGGCTTAAAACTTTCACATAGTCTAACCACCTTAAGAATATCTACCTCTAACTAACCAAACAAAAAGAGAAAATTTCCTTTAATGGTTAATTCACAAATGTACTCTATACAGTAATTTTCAAAACCATTAGAATTATTAATGAAAAGCTTATTTGCCTCAAGATTAAAAAAAAAAGCCAGTACGTTGGAAAAGTGATATAAAATAGCTCAGTACTGCCACTGTGGCCTGCTTCACTTAAATACTGTCTGGCATTTTATATCCCAAAGACTTAATATTAACTGATTTGAGCATTTTAACAAAGCAGAATTTAAAATATTAATTTGTCAATAACTATTTTAAAAACCAATACACTGGCCAGGGATTCAGTACTCTCTTGTTCACAAAGCCAGTCCCAACGGCCTAAGTACTGCGTGGTCAGCTCTCTTCCTTGTGGAGAGCCAGAAGTGGATTCCTCACAGGCTAGTCAATTACTGACAAGCGAGTCTCTCAAACTCAAACCAGATGTCGGCCTGGTACTCTACACCAAGATCTGTTTGTCCTTTTGGTTTGGATATGAATTAACAGTTGCAGGCCAGTGGCTTCTTCCCTGGGAATCTATGAAGGTAAGAAGGCATAAAGCCAGGATTTGGGTAATTTACAAAAAAAGTGAGAGAGGAGGGGAAGAAGAAATGGAAGACTGAGTGAGAACATGTGAGCCAGCGTGGGAGACGTTCCTAGAGAGGGTCATTTGAGATAAAAAGCTGTATGTCAGAGTTCTAGACCATCACTATTCACTGCACAATCACTGTCCACTAGGTTACAAATGCTGGAAAGCAGGACTGCATAGAGGTGACTAGAAGGAAGAGTTACAGGAAATGATTAAGACAGCTCCACTTCAGTTTTCTTTTGCAGATTTTTTAACTTAGGAGGTTCTTCTTGGGAACAAAAATGAAGAACAAGGTTTGGGAAAAGACAGAGGCAACTCTATAAGTAGAGAAACTTTCAGTGAGTTACACTGCTCTCTAATAAAGGGAAGCACGAACTCTGAAGATTACAGAAAACTGCCAAAGCAGAGTTAGATCTGGATTAATCTTTCTTACAATCTACCTTACATCTTGCCCAAATATCACAAATATAACAAAGAACAGAAATTATTAAACATCAGGAATTTATTAAATATTTGCATTTACAAGGTTATGTGCATACCTTCAGCGGCCAGGAACCAGCAACTGGGCACTCCGTCAGTTAGCTTTGTTCCTGGGGGAAGGTCCAGTCTGAGTTTGAACTGGAGAGTCTGACCAGGGCCAACAGTCACTGGGGAAAGCCTGATGGCTGGGGCAGATCTAGGCAGTTTGGGCACTGTTTTCGGTTTTTCCAGGAGCAATGGGCCATCTACTACAGCGTTTTCAGATTTGAAGATGGGCAGCTAGGAAATGAGATCATCTGTTATTAAAGCACACTTTGAGTAAGAGAACTTATTTTCAGACCTCAAGAGAAAAAAAAGTTCTGTATCAATGAAACCAACTGCCATTCTAGTCTGATTAATGGGTACAGAAAAATAGTTCACCTTAGCAAAAAAGATTACCAACATTTACATAGGAGATGACATTAACCTGTCTAGTATGTTTATAGATGGCAGGAAATAGAAATTGTATGAATTTAAAAGTAGTAGATACAGTATAAATACTCATAATTTTCACTGCCAAGTATGTTACTTGACATATTCATACATCAGACAGCTAGTGAAAAGAGACGACTCTTTTGATGGCAATCTGGTATTTTTGTTTTTTGGTGTTTTTTTTACTTTAAAACATGTCTTGCAAATTATTAGAATTTTAGAAAAAATTTGCATTTACTTCAGGTCAATGTGATACATCAAGAGGTAATTTATAATCAACATTTCTCACTAAAAATTCTAGAGACCCTGTCCATATTGTTAAATGTTGACTGTAACCTGATTTTCTCCCAATTTTCAATGTCTTGAGAAATACAGGTTCTAACTATTTCTCTGGAAGATTATTTGGTAATAGATTCACCATTCAAAACAAAAATTATACAATATTTCAAGGATCACAGAATAAAACAAACCCAATCCACATGGTACATGAAGTGTTAGTGTGTTAGTGTATCTATACTTTTAAAACCAGATCTAGATCCTTCTTCCTTTGTTCTTAACAGTTCATCAAATTCTCTCTACCTTCCAGTGTCTTTTTCTCAAAATTTCAGCACAGATAGAACTTTTATGTCAAGAATTAGTATCACCTCAAAACCGGCTTGTTGGTTTAATTATCAAAAACAAAACAAAACAAAAATTTAATGGAGGCATTTACTTACTACTCTATCTAAATGTGCCAATCTCATCACCAGAGAGCATCTAACCACACATATCTGTCAGTGTTACAGCCTTTTGTATCATCATCAAAAACATACCCCAGGGGTGAGGATTTAGCTCCCTGGTATAAGTGCCTGCCTGAGAAGCGCAAGGTCGTGAGTTTGTTTCCTGGTACCAAAAAAAACCCCGCAAAAAACAAAACAAAAGAAAACAAAAAAAACCCCACACCCCATATATGCTTTAAGATAACTTACCACAGAAATTGTTTTTGTTTCCAAATCCATCACTTTAATCTGATGATTGTTGGTGTCTGCTACATATAATAATCGGCCATTTTCTCCAACACACAAGCCTCCTGGTTCATTAAAAGTTGACTCAGTAAAACTGGAACTAGTAACATTATTTGTGTTTCCAGTCCCTGCTAATGTTGTACAGTTTTTTGTTTTTGGATCCACAACTTTAATCTGAAGAAGGAAAAAATATTTACATATTTGAAGACCAAGCTCATTTGTAGTATGGAAGAGGGCAGTATCAAAAAAATTTTAAAAAAGTTATGTGTATGTGACTGCCATTAGCATTCTCAATAGTTCTTGTAAAAAAAGTAGAAATTTACTGTTTTCTTGAAAAGTCAAACATTCAAATTACAGTCTAAGGAGAGATAGTCTAAGACCTAAAACTGCAAATTGCCTAGTTGTTTTCTACAAGTGATCTTGAATGAATTTATAGCTGAAATTAAAATGAATCAATTTTGTTTTTCTTCACAACAGAATATACTTGCACAACTCAACTTTCTTCTTAGAGCAATGCCTGAGGATCTGAACCTTTATTAAACTTAATGACTGTCAGTTACATTTCAGTAAGTTAAATGTATGGCCTCTCATCGCAAACTATTAAATTTATTATCACTGATTCTTATAAAAAGGAAATATGCAATAAAAATCAAAACAACCAAACAGACAAAATAGAAATGCTGCTGACAATGGAATTATCTGCTATCAGGCAATACAACTATGCAACAGCTCAAAATTGTTCATCTTTTAGTAAATAACATTTTCCCTGCTACTTGACTGCTCCTTATTTCTGAATATGTGACAGGCAGTTCAAAACTTAGCTTATAGCCATGTTTAGTGCTTCCCCTGGTTCAGACACATCAGAACCTCTTGACAAAGAAAGAACCAAGAGGAGCAAAGAACAAAAGGTATACGGTTGCCAACAGCTGTTGTTCCTCTATATTTTAGAATAAAATTTACAAGAGGCATTCAGATATTTCAGCGTTCGAACACCACTTCACATCACTCCATCGACTCACCTTGTGATTATAGGAGTCTGCCACATAAAGCAAATTCCTCTTCTTGTCCCATGCTACTCCAAGTGGGTGCTGAAGCTTTGCATCCATGCCTACTCCATCAACATCACCAAAAGCAAACAAATTCTTTTATTTTTTTAAAGAGAAAGAAACAACAGTTATTAAAATTTTCATAGTGCATTGTTACATTATACAATGAAAATTAAGATAGTTGAATGTGCTATTCAAGTTCAAGGGAAAGGTTTGATTTTCATATAAATGGGTGGATCCTGGGTGCAGAGTAGTAAGAAATTGTACAATTTTGAGTCTGCACTAATTTTTGGTGAGTTGTCGTTTTACTCAACAGTTCTGGCACATGGTCAGGAACAACTCAAGTCTACTAGTCTGGTGCTTTCTCCAACCCACTGACAAATACATAAAGTAAATATTCCTCTTTGCTCTAGTGATGAGTATTTCATCCTTTCTTTTCCCCTGAGGGCTTATCATTTACACATGAACAAGTAGAGTTAGATTACTTTTTTAAGATGGCTTTACTTGTGTTTCTTTATATTCACATTTCCTTTTATTTGAATTTCATTTAATGCATGAATAGGCCAAGAATGATCTCTCCTAGACTTCATCACAACATCTTGCAATTCAGGAAAAGTGCTAGCATGGTCAGAGTCTGGGCACACTGTAAAAGCAACTTTCTTTACCATGGGGTCTCTTTCTCCTCCAATGAGGTGCTTCACTGCTCCATCTTTCAGGGAGACAGTTCTCACAGTGCTACTCTCACTATCTGCTACGAACAGACAGTTCCAGGGATCTTCAGAGGCCAGAGAGAGACCTGAGGGTTGAGCAAAACCCGCTTTGTGAGGATATGCATTGTTTCGATTCTCCTCATTTCCACTGCCAGCAAACCGGAGACAAGTTCCTTTTTTTAGCTCACTGAAAGACAAGTTCATAGGTGGAGTCAATGAGCGGGAAATGTGTCCAACTTAGTTATGAAATGTATGTAAGGGAAAGAATCAATGGCGACAGCACTGTAAAAAGGGATGTGGAGGGGAGGGATAATCTTAGGTTACATCTGGTACATAGTGACCTTCCTACTTTTATTCAACATAAACATAACTGAAACATGTCTCAAAGGCGATACAGGGAATTCCTGACAGGATCAGAATAATAATTAGACATTAGTAAGATGCATTCTCATTTCTTGATTTCTGCTTAGCTTCATGAAATAGCAGGTTCTGAAAGGGAACTATAAAGATTAGCTCTTGAAAATGATACAGGGTGACCATGCTACATTAACTAATCAACTGTGCAGAATCAACTTCGTTTGTACACTAGGGACATGTCTATTAAAAGGAATACTCCAGGGTGCTCCTGTAATGCAGAGAAAGTTTTACAGTTTGATTTCTGAATTTATGCCAGAAAGACTATAAAGAAGACATGGTAATATGTTATATGAGGGAAGAAGTACTTAGAATGCAAAATGAGGGACTACATGTATACATTTCTAAATATAGTACAAATGGAGAAGTTTAAAATAACCATCTCTTACTGATCGATATGTTCTCAACACTAAGGTAAGCAGGAAACAGGAGACAAAAACAGAGAGATAAAGAATGTATAAAAGATGGGATTTATTTAAGGAATTTATAATATGTAAAACAAATAAATCAAAAAGTATTATGTGAAGGAATCTAAACACTTTAAAAAAGAAGCTCCCTTAATAAAACAAGAGTGGGGAGAAAGTGTCACTTAAAAATTAGGAGGCCTGAGGATATAGCTCAGTGGTAGAGTCTTGTCTAAGCCTTGGGTTCAGTCCCAGCACTGGTAAACAAACATTAGGCCCCATTACCATCAGATGATCATCAGTATACATACACATAAAACTTACCTAAAATTAAGATGCAGTCAATGTGAACTGAGTGACTATTTCCTTATTATGAAGAAGAGTAACAATTCTACTTACTAGGAAACTTAGGCAGCCCCAGATCATCTATGTCTGACACAGCTATCAGCCTGAACAGCATATTCTGGCAAGCTGTTCCTTCTGTTTGCTATTTGTAAGTATGTCTCTCATACACCATTATTCCAAGACAACAACCACCTCCTTAGCGCTGTCTTGTCTTGTCTCACTCAGAATGTTGCCAGGGTTCTTTCAAAGACACAGATCTATTCATGTCACTTCTCAGCTTAAAACTTTCTGTAAAGGCTTGCAGAATGGCCAAATCTCTTCGAAGAACTCAAGGCAAGGCGTGATCCAGCTTCCACGGATATCATTAGTGTCAGCTCAGTTCTGGAAAACCTCCCAGCTCACTCCTGCCACTTCCAGGTGGTCTTCTTTGATATCTCAAATCTTACTAAGCGTCTCTCTTACTTTTACACAGGGCAATTTCAATTTAAAGGATTACTTCAGTGATTCATGTTATACACATTAGCTCTAGTTTGTTCCTTCTGTAAGCTCACTGAGGATAGTCACCACATGCTTCCATTTTAACCCTAACATAGTGAGCATATAATTTTGTCCCTAGTGCCCAGCAGTGTACTTAGTACATAGTATATTAATAAATATTTTAAATAAAAAATTAATTGTTATAGAACATGATATAATTGTGTTCCAAAGCAAGATCCACATGCTGATAGCAGATATTTCAGATACACACTATCTGGAATATCTGCTATTTTGGATGATCTATATAATTACTCTTTTTTTGCTGATAAAAACTGTGGTAATTCAGCATTTGTGGTTTATGACTTTCATTCATGTATTTACTCTGCAAGTTTTTAATAAGCTCCTGTTATGTATTGGCCACTGTACTAGGTATAGAAGATATAAAAATGAACAAGGCAGGGTTCCTTTCTTTAAAAGATAGTCTAATAGGATTAGTTAAAAATGAGTGCAACCAAAGAGGGCAAGGGAGAGATGAAGAGGGAATGAGGCTGGCCAAACTGGTGAGTGCAGTGACGTAACACACACAGAACGGTGCGGCAGCAGGAGAGGAGTGCTCAGCCCTATGGGGCGTGAGGGAGAGGAGTGCTGGACAGAGAACTGACGGGAGACTGTGCAGGCACACTGCCTTTTCATCTTTGCACATCCAAAGGTGGCAGCAAAGCTACCCATACTGTGTGTGTCAGGCGCTCTGTTCAACCCTTCCCACAGATGATTACTGCTCAAAGCAAGCATATGAGATGTTATAAATCAAGAAACTGAGGCTTGGAGAGTCAAAGGGCCTCTCCTGAGCTCACAGAGATAACAAGTAGCAGACCCAGGATTCAGCTTCAATCCTGATGACAAAACCTGTGCTACAAATGACTGCCATGTGGTCCTCAACTATTTGAAGGAAGGACCACAGACACCAGAACTGGTAAAGGCCTGTTAAATATTTCTAGCTCTCCCACAGGGTGCTCAGGAGGATTGTTCTTCCTAGGCTCCCACACAACAGGTGAAGCCACAAAATTTACTGCCACTGAGCGAGTGTGAGTAGAGGTGCTGTGTCACTGTGGAGCAGAAGCTTTAGGAGCCAGTCATTCACCACCTGTGTCTCTCCTGCTCTGCCAGGATGACTGGCAAAGGTCCAGAGGGTGACTGCTTCATCACGGCCTGGGTGGTCAAGTAGTGCTTCCCAGCAAATCTATGCAAGTTAGCAAGAAAACAGCTGTGCTAAGCCACTGAGTGTGGGTTGTTTGTTACAGTGGTCAAATACGGCATATCCTGCCAGTGCAATGGCCAGATGGTGACTGGGAAAGGGAATGCTGTGAACCGCAGAGTGAAAAAGAGAGATGCCACCACTTACTTTTTCTTTGGCAGGTTGCCAGAATCCAGCAGGAGTGCCCATATCTGATGAATTCCTGCCATGGCTATCCACAAGATGTTATTTCTCTGGACCTCTGAACCTTGATAAAAATAAATAGTGATTATTATATACCTATTTGATTAATATGAACACTCCAATTGCTTCACATATTTAAATTCATAGACAATAACAATATATTCATAAATTAACTAATAGAAAAGATAAGAATATATGCAATGCTTGAACTTGAAAATTTTTTCTTTTCTTTTAAAAGGGTTATTCCTTCAAACTTGTAATTTTTCCAAAGTGTTCTTTTGGTTTTTTAATGGGGTACAGTGTGATAATTCATTACATGCATGCAATGTATAATAGTACATCAGGGTAATTAGCATCTCCATATCCTCTAAAACATCCAGTGTCCTTAATGTTCCTCTGAGTCTCTGGGAGCAGTATTTTTGATCATTTGATTTCTTTTGTCTGACAGAAGAAATAAATGGGCTGACACTCTCCAAAGAAACTCTTTGCCAGCCAAACACTTAGAGTAACCCCGCTGATTATAACACACCAGTATGGGGTTCTCTAAACAATTTCCACGAAAGAACTGAACTAAGATTTTAAGAAATATATATTCTATCACAGTGTAAGATTTGGGACTCTCACATAAATTAGAACAGCTATTTAAAATCCACTGGCGGGGCTGGGGATTGAGCTCAGCAGCATAAGCGCCTGCTTTGCAAACATACAGTTGTGAGTCCGATCCCCAGTACCAAACAAACAAAAAAAATCCACTGGCTAACTGGTTATAAAACTAAATAAAAGAGGTGATAATATACAAAAAGACCAAGAGTATTATATATTACAATAAAGCTATTTACTAATATTAATAATCAATGTTTTTTAGTAATGATGTCAACTTACAAAATGTGATAAAACTATTTCTAAAATTAAATCTATTGTTATATTACTTAACTATTTTAAGTAATATGCACCCTGAATTAAGACATTTTAATTAAAATAACTTAGTTGGACACTTTTATACTAAAAAAAATCTTAGGCTATTTTATTTGTATTTTCTTTAATTAGTTTGTGTCCATAAGAAATTTTTCTTCTGCCTTTTAATTTAATAAAAAAAGACCCAAAGATGATGATGTTCTCAAGGAACTATGACTGTTAGGTTCCAAGCACTTTACAGAGATCCATCCTGAAACAAGTGTTCAGGAGGGCTAATTTACAGCCAAACAAACAAGGCTTGGCATGGTGAGGTTCAGTAACTTGCCAGGCCTGCTGAGGTGGCATAAGAAGGAATGGCCTTGGCGGCACAACGGAAAAATCCATGCCCTTAACCACTACACGGGGTGCCTCTTTCCCTGTTTTTTAACTGTTACCCCTGAAAAGGCTAAAATAATTTACTTTTCAAGTATGTGTGTAGTAAACACAAACTTTACTGAAAGTGTCACTGGTGCCCACATCCTCCTGGGACTCAGTCTCTGTTTAACCACTTTTAAACTAGATTGAAAGCTTTCCACAACTTTTAACATATCACACTGCTTTGGCAATTACTCTAATTCTGGAAAAACTAGGATGACCAGGATGCCTAAGCTAATAAAATATTCCCTTGTTTCAGATACACTGACATGCAAATTAAAGGCTGAACGCTGTGCAGCACTCAGAACAAAGCTCGGCGGTGCAGCGTTCCGAAGTCAGCCATGTTACCTCTTAACGCATCTGGGTCTCAGCTGTACAGGTGCTGCACCAGGGCAGTGGAAACACATTTACAAACTGGCAGCGGGCACCGAGGATAAGAAGGGTGACATAGTGTCCTCCACGCGAACTTTTAAATTTCATAGTACACCGTAACACTGCATATGTTACCAACAAGTGACATCTTACACAGCTCTCAGTTACAACTGCTTTGTCTGTTAAATCTACAATAAGTTCAACAAATCCAACATTATAAAGTTTTCAGCATTACCTAGTTAAAATGAGTTTATGTTTCTGCTTAGACAATAGTGTAATTAACTAAGGAAAAGGCCAAAGTAAAATAAAAATGTTAGGACAATAAAAAAGATACAAAGCCCAAAAATGAATAATCCTCGTTTTAATTTAATTTGAAGTCCTTTCCATTCATAGTCAAAAACTTATCTTTATTCAGTAATATTTTAGAATACCACTTAAAGAATTACAAATGATCATGGTTTCAAGCTCACTATTCAGCTGGGCATGGTGGTCCACACCTGTAATCCAGCACTCATTAGGCTGAGGCAGGAGGATTGCCATGAGTTTGAGGCCAGCCTAGACTACACAGTGAAACCCTCTCTCAAAAAACAACAAGAAGAAGAGAAAATGAGAACAATTCATAAATTTGAGTACAGCTTGCTATATATAGTGAGTTCAAGGCCAGCTTGGACTGGGTAGAAAGACATTATCTCAATAAAACAACATCAAAAAAAAAAGCAAGAAAAATCAAGTGTACTACTCTGCCTTCCATTACCTCTGCATGAACTACACTGTTCCAATGGTCATGTGATAGACCTCTAAAAGAAGAGAGTTCGGGGCAGCATCTTGTCCTCCAATTCCTCGACATGGGACCAGGTGCACCTGGATCTGAATCCTGACTGTAACATTTTGTAATCTGTGTGTCTCACTGCCCCCTTTGTCAATGAAGATATTATTGCCAACTTCATTAGAATCACTGAAAGGGATGAATAAAGCAGCATAAATAAAGTGCCTATTGGCACATGTTGGGTAGTAAATAATATTTGCTGTCTTTCAACTCTTAGAACAAGCATGTTCCCTCTTTCCTCTTCCTAGAATGCTCAGCCACCAGATGCCAGCATGCATTCAGATCTCCGCTCAGACTTTTTTCCTGTCCCCCCCCTTAACACATATACACCAACTCCAGAGTTCTCTGATCCCTTGTCTTGCCTTATTTTTCTCTGCAGCGTTTATCATTTTGTTGTATGTTATATATTTACCACTTTTCTATTGAGCATGTCATCTAAGTAGCTTTGTTTTACTGTTTTATTATCAAGAACTAGAATAATACATAGCTCATAGTAAATATTTGTTGAATAAACTTTCTCTGAAGTATCACAAGAAAAAGGGTTTCTTTTTTGTCATTACACCCACAAGCACTAGAGTTATCCTAATGACAGCTAGTATTTCCTAATAGTATTAATGACTCATCTCCAATCAAAGAAGTCTGCTATAAATGTAAATCTGTGCCATTATCCTCTAAAACATTCTAAATGGGAGTGAAATACCACCCCCAAAATAGTTTTGGGTATTTGGTGGATATGATAATATAGTCATGCCAGAAAATTTATATGATGAATAATTATTTTCTTATAAATTACTCATTTCTTTTTTATATTTTAAAAATCTGTATGTGTAGGTGGATTATGTTATGCAAATTTCAATTTTTCACATAATTTATTAGGGGAAGAGGGATTTGGGATCTGATAGGACTGAGACTTCTAAAATCCACATAAAAATAAAGCCTTTCATCAACTCTATTTCTAATCATGATAAAAACAGCACAGTGGGCTCTAAAGACAATTTATTTAATCTGATAAAGAATACTTCAAAAAGAATATATGGCAAACATCATATTTAATAGTGAAATATTGCAACTATTCTTCCCTTGAACAAAAATAACATGAAAACACTTCCTGTCAACACTTCAGTGTAGCAGCATATGGAGGTTCTAGTTTATACAACAAAGAAGGAACAGAAAAAAGTACAGACTAGAAATACAACTGTAAATAACAGATGACATGACTATATATGCATAGAACATGAACTGCTAGAATCTATGAGTGAACTTAAGAAAGTTGTTGGATATAAAGGCAATAACTAAGAGTAAATTCTATTTCCATACCAGCAGATAAACAGAAAAACACCAAACAGCTAAGGGTAAATCTAATTAAAAACAGCCTAGGCCCTCTGGACTGAGATGGTGACACAGTAACAGAATAACAATGGGACACATATCCTCTTTGCAGCCTCTCAGGCCACACCCTGGATGCCTTTGGTGCTTCTCTCTCCCAGGCCACACAGAATCTATTAGCGATAGATCCAGCCAGCTCCTCATGCAAAACATACCCAGAATCTGATCACTCCTCACTATCTTCACCATCCTCTAAGCTACCATCAAAAAAATCACTGTAAAGAACACCGCCTAACTGGTCTGTCATCCTGTCCTGAAAGCAGTCTTTCTTTCACATGAATATTCTACCCTAAGAAAATCTGGAAATGCTGAGTAAGGCCTCTTGGCCTTAGGAATTTTAGAGCCTCTGTCTTAGCAAGGCAGAACTATGCTAGTGCACAACTGAGTACAAGATCAAATACTGCTCCCAATCTAGATCTCTCAGCAGGCCGGCCTAGCTCAGCTGGCAAAAGTTCACCATGACAAAAAGTGTGAGCACCTGTCTTGTCTTAGTCTCTGGGTATTTCCTTGAGAAGCCAGAGTGGTGAAAGAAGTGTACAAGCAGGGGTTGCCTCAGAGCAAGATTCAGGTGTTTTGGGATGATGGCAATTTGGTAACCATGCCGTTCATTTTCTGTTTAAGCACTGTATATGGATTATTTCCTTTAAGAACTGGAAGCTGGGCATGGTGGTGCACCTGGGAGGCTGAGACAGTGGGATCAAGCAAATCTGATGCTGGCCTAGGCTACAGAAGAGTTTACAACCAGCCTGAATTACAGTGAGACCCTATCTCAAAAAGCAAGCAAAAAAAACCAAACAAGCAACAAAAAAAGAAAGTTACAAACTATTATCATCTTCATTTTATAAAGAAACCAAACTTCAAAGAGATTCAATAATTTGCAAGAATTTGCACAAAAAATTTGGACTACAGGTCTATTAGTGAGTTGAACCTAGATACTAGTGTCATGATAAGAATGTTAACTACAGAAGGGAACTTCTGGCCTCCTGTTCAGGTCTCTGGCCCCTTTCTTCTCCCTTTTCTGGCTCTGCCAAGTGCACTTCCATGTGGGATCAGAAAGAGGTGTGATCAGTGGATCCATAGCTCATACTCCAGCAGGTGAAGCTAGATTTACCCCTTCTGCCCTTCTTTCTCTCATCTCTGCAAATTGTCTGAGGTTGAATAATTTCCTAGAAGTGTATTTTCCAATTCCTTACCTCCTGCTATTGGTTTGTTTCTGACATTTTCTGTGACCTTTACGACAAATCTATCTTATAGTAAACAAGGACAATAGCGAACACAACATTTTGTATGCATTAAACCCTACTAATTATCATAACCTTAACTGCCTGTGAGGTGGGTACTATTTGTATCTTCCTTTCTGATGAAGAAACTGAGGCATAAGGAGGCTGATCATCTTGTCAGAAGTTACACAACAATTGAGATGCAGAAGCTGGGAGTCCAGCAGTCTGGCTCTAGAATCCATCTCATAGAATCATGTGAGTCAATCTTACAAGGTCCACTCTGCCTAATCGTTTCTTTCATTAGGGGCCGAAGACTGTTTTTGGAAATAAAATACAAGTTCAAAAAAGTAAAACAAGGTGGCCTGCAATTTATCTTATCTATCAAACTAGTGTCATATTACTAATTTATACTGTTTATCTTAGAATTTAGAGTCCAAAGCATGTAGCTGCATTACTGAGTACAGTATTAGTTTTGATCCTTCTAACAAGCATGTGTCAATTATTAGCATCTCAATTTTAAATTGAGTACACTTATCAATTTCAACAGTCACATACACATGAAAGACAATTCCAAAAGTGGAAATGGTCTTGGAGTAAGTATTTTTAAGGGCAAAATCTCTCGTAACTACCAATCAAGATTAAAGTAACAGTTTCAGAAAACAGGAATAAAAATCAACAAATAAAAATCACATGAAATTTAATTATTTAAAATTGTGTTATTTTACGCACCCTTCTGAGGGGCTGCATGAAGTTCTCTTTTCAGTATAGATTTATTTCTACAAACCTTAAAGCTCCTATAAGCAAAGCTCTGAGGCACTATGGAAAAGTACCAAATGGTCACAGGAAAAGACCAATTGCAGTTGGGAAAGGATAGAGGAGAAAACTCTACACATAGGGAAGGGTATGGAGCTGTCTTCCACCAAAGACTCCAACCAAACAAGCAGAGGTCTTCTGCTGGTAGGGAAGCAGCACACTTTCCAGCTAGTCACAGACACAATGGCTCTCAGAAAGGAGGGACGGGGACCCCGAAACTGCCCCCTTTTCCTGCATGTGCAGGCACTCACAGCTATACCAACTGGTGGGGCTCTAGCAGAACAACAGACAGCACTGCCATCCACAGTGCAGACCTGGTGCAAAGCAAGCAGCAGCAGTGTGTCCCCGGGAGCGCCGTGAGGTTGTGCAAAGAGAACCATTCTGTGGCTCCCCGGGGCTGGGTGACTGAAGCTGAGGCTGGTGCACAGCCTCACTCGCCCTACTCCACCAGGCAAAGGCAGCCAAGCCGAGGAAACGGAAAGCGGTGGTGCAAACTCAGAATTTAGAACACTGAATTCAGACTTTGAAACGACTATGCTTACTATGTTAAAGACGCCACAGAGAAAGCCTGTATACCTAGAAGGATGGGGAATTTCAGCAAAGAAATGGATGTATAAGAAAAAATAAAACAGAAATGCTGTTTTTAAAAAAGCTATGTATGCTATTAGAGATGAATTCCTCCAACCAGCTTATCAGGTGACTAGATTCAGTGACCCTGAGGATAAATCAATAGGAATTACTAAATCACATAAAAAGAAAATAAAAGAAAAAGGACACAATACACGAGTTGTTGGATATGATATCAGAGAATCTGATATAAGAAAACTTGAAGTCTCAGAAAGAAAACAAACAAAGGGACAGGAAAAAATATCTGAAGAGATAATGGGTGACAATTTCTTCAAAATAATAAAGGACATCAAACCATAGCTTCAAGAATTCCAGGCTAGATAACTTCTAGGTGTTATCAGTCAAAATTACTGAAAAGCAAAGATGAAAGTCTGAAGACAACCAGAGAAAAAAATACAAAGAAACAGGAGAGAAAATTAAAACAAACCTTGGGAGAACTATTATCCAGAAGAATGAATACACACCTTCAAAGTATTAAAAGAAAAAAAGTCAATCCACAATAACATATGGAGTAAAAAAAAAAAAAAAAATTTTTTTTAAGTGGAGGATAAATATGCTTTTAGATCAGAAACAAACAAAAACCCAAGAGACATCCTGCCAATAGACCTGGATTAAAACAAAGTTTAGAAAGAAAAGACCTGGATTAGAGCACGTTTTTCTGATAGAAGCAATGATTTGAGACACTTGGAACTCTGAGAAACAGCCACTATGGAAAATTCTGACAGTTTCATTCACAGGCATTTGACCAAGAGAAGTAAATACGTGTTACCATCACCACCACCACCACCACTAACAAATCCTGTTATGGGGGCTTCAGTGTATTGTTAATTATCAGAAACTAGAGCTAACCCAAAAGTCTACTAACTGGTGAGTACACAGACTGGTACAGCCTCTGGACTACTACTCATCAGTAAAAAGAATAAGCTGATAATGTTGAACAACAGGGACAAATATTGAAAGCATTATGCTAAGTGAAAGAAGCCAGACATAAAAGACTACTCTGAGGAACATCAAAGGGATCACTGCTGCCAGCAGCTGGACTGGGTGTGGTGAGGGCAGGGATACAGAGTAAAGGGTCACAGGAGAACCTCTGCAGTGATGGAAGCATTCTACATGTCAGTTATGGGTAACAACTACACAACTGTATACATCTGTCAAAATTCTCAGACCAAATACCTAGCAAGGGTGCCTTTTGCTATGTAAATGTGGCATACCTCATTAACCTATGAAAAAAATTTTAACATCAAGTCAATGTGACAAAATAGTGTAAAGGTCATCTCTCAAATTTTTGATAAAGATACAATAATCGTCTTTCAAAATAAAACTCTGCTAGTCATAATACATAAAACATATTCCTTCAAAAATTTCTACAACATCTGATTACTTTTAAAACAAAAACACAGCCCATTAACAGATGTCACAGAAACATACTAAGCATATAATCACCAACAATGTAGATTATCAGACTAAACCATTAAAAGATACATAAAGCAAGCTAAATTTCAATCTAGGAAAATACTGATTTAAAGGGCCAACAAAGGTTAATGGGATTCAGGCACATTATCCTTTTTATAAATACTTCTAAATCAGGTAACATCTAAAGTACAAAGAAACTCATGGGGGTTAAGACATTTTTCAAGCTATTTTCTAGCATCAATGAAGTCAACCCAGGCCTAACACACATTTTAGAAACTTAGCAAAGGAGCTGCTAAAAAAAAAATTTATTGTAATAATTATTTTTAATGATAAAGTTCTGATCATATTTGGAGTGGCAATCAAAAAAATGAAATTTGCTTTTGTAAAAATCAGTTTAATGATCATTTTTATCCTTTACCATTGCAGTGGCATACTTTAGTTATATATACAACCACTACTTAAAATAGATACATACATGTGATTATAAATTACATATACTGTACATCTGAAATACTCAGGGATCTTTCAAGTCCCTTTCTCTAATTTCTCCTTGAAGTATGTTGTTTATTAAGCTGGGACCATATAAAATGTTTTGATTTTGTTTATGTAGTACTAAGAGTAGAACTCAAGGCCTCATGTGTGGTAGGCAAGCATTCTACCACTAAGCTACACCCCACCCTCTAATTTTCTTAGTATTAAAAATTTAAATGTTTAAAGCCGTGTGCAGTGTACATGTCTGTAATCCCAGCAGTGTGAGAGGTTGAAGCAGGAGGGCAAGTTCAATCCCAGCCCCGGCAAATTACAAGTTAATCAGACGCTATATCAAAATTAAGAGGGCTGGATGTAGCTCAGCACAAAGCTCAGAATCAATCCCTAGTACTGAAAAACCACCAAACAAATAAATAAAATTTAAGTGTTTAAAAGGAGAATAATTGTGCTTAGCAATAGTCCCCTTTTTGCTTTTCTCATATCTGTTCAAAAAAGTTGTATAATTACATAATTTAAATATACATGAATTACTGCAATAAGATTGCTAAAAAGTTTTCACCTTGAACAGAACTACACCCATGTGGGAAAGATTCAATACAGCCAAGAAGTTTAGTCAAACTGCAAGCAGTTATGGAAAATATAACTGGAAAGAATGAGTTAATTTTTTTCATAAAAATCTAGTGGATTTCAACACTTAAATTTTTCTACACATAGTTTTAAATTCTTCACTATCCTTTATGAAAATCAAAACAATATGTTTTAAATGGTTAAAAAAAAAAACACTGTCAGGGGCTTCTTAATAGCTTTATTATTATATCAAAAGATTGGCTGATGCCTGGCACAGTAGTGCATACCTTTAATCCCAGCTATCAAGGAGGCCAAGGCAGGAGAATTGAGAGTTCAAGCCCAATGTGCACAACCTAGGAGCTTAGGGAGACTGTCTGAAAATAAAAATAAATAAAAAGGGTTTGGGAGGAAGCTCAGTTTGAACACTCTGGATTCAATCCCAAGTACTGCCAAAAAAAAAAAAAAAAAAAAAAGCATATTTCTAGTTCTTAAATGAGAATGTACCTTTCTTAAATGTAAGCTTATATGTACATTTATATTTCTGAAATTAAAATGTAGTTTAATTTCTGAATGTATTTAAAATTGTTTTGATTCTCAACTTTGTATTTTTTTCTACATAGATCAAGTATCAGACTCTAAGATCAGTCACCTCAGTAGATTCTACTGTACTTATACACTTTTAAGAAATAATTCTCTCTTTTCAGCACTGGGAATTGAACAAGGTGCTGCACAGGGTAACTGACTCCACAGTGGCCACCTCCCCAGATCATGACTTTTTGTTTTGAGACAAGGCCTTGCTGAGCTGCCTGCACTGTCCTCTCGAGTCTACCCTGCAGCTGCAGTCATATGTGTGTGCCTCAGCAGCCAGTTCAAAGAAAATATGTCTAAAGAGATAAATCAAATCTGGAACAAGCAAACTAAAGCAAAAAGGTAAATGAGGGTACAAAAGGAACATGTATACAGGTCACTATTTAAAAAGAAGCATCATATTATACATCATACTTTGTAAGGATAAATCTGTCTCTGTTTCCTAGCTATCAATATAACAACACAAACAGTTACAATAGTCGATTTATCCTAGAGGTTAAAAACAAACCTGAAGGTTTAATAAACAATACATTTTACAAGTAAGGAAAAAAATCTAAAATCAAAACAAAACAATACTCAGGAAAAATAAATATACTTATCTATAATATAAAGCCTAGAAAAAACTTTCTCCAGTAGATAATCAGAGGTCATTTATAAGGTAATAAGGTAACAAATCCCATAGGACTGTGTTTTGATGACGTATATATGAAACGCATACATACAAATTTTATGTATGAGTTGATATTTATTTATTGGTACCAGGAATCAAACTCGTGACCTTGTCTTGCCAAGCAGGCACTATGTTGCTGAGTTATTATACCCCTGACCCTAAATTGATATATGAATGACATGGCAAAATGTATATCAGTAAAAAAAACTGTAAATAGAGCAAATATCTACAATCCAGTATTTCCATATACTGGTAAACATTAAGGTGCAATATGGAGTAAATATATATTTACTCAAAATTAGATTTTAGAACAATAAACAATTGGTTTACAATAAACCAATCACTCTTAAAATGTTTGGGGGTTAACATCATTACTCTGAAGGTCTGATAAAAGTGATGAAAATCTACACAATTCTCCCAATTCTTAATGAGAATTTCTGGGAACATTCGCAAATTAAGTTAAATGCAGAGCCATGATTTGTTGAGCCTCTTACCTTGCGCGTGCACGTGTGTGTGTGTGTGTGTGTGTGTGTGTGTGTGGTGTTTAAACCCAATTCTTTCCACTACACTACATCCCCAGGCCTTTTTCTTAAGACAGGGTCTTGCTAAATTACCAAATGGCCTAGGCTGAGCTTGAACTTTGATCTTCTTGTCACAGCTTCCCAAAGTAACGAGATTACAAATATGCTACCATGCCTGACTTCACCTCCTTTCTTGAAAATTGATCTTAATAAAGGTACATGTCTCACAGCTGGGGATTTAGTTCAGCAGCATAAGTGCCTGCCTGGCAAGCATGAGGTCGTGAGTTCAATCCCTGGTACCCCCCCCCAAATAAAGATACACATCTCAAATGGACATCATGAGAGTTGAGACCTGATGGAGTACTTATATAAAGCTGGAACTTCCTTGAAGAGTTATTTGAGTGCATTGTCAACACAAAGAAGGACAACCAGAAATCTCATGCCATAAACTATGATTGAAAGAATTTTAACCTAGCCAATATTTTAGGTATGCCTTCACCATTAAATAATTTGAATTTATTTTAACATCTAGTAAATAAAACACAGTTTTTAAGCAGTATAAATTCTGATAATGTGATAAGTTATTCTCAATTGTTCCTTTATCTGTACCTACATCGCTGCCACAGCCTCTGTAGGTAATGAGTACATCTCTGTCCCGTGACTTTAATCTTGGTTTTGTGCCTTGTCTGAAGGTAGTAAGTAGGCAAAACAAGAGCCAAGGCTTAAACGTGTGTAACAGGGCTTACCCTCTAGGACTTCTGCCTTTTGTCAAGGAAAGAGTATCTCTCAGACAGCTAGTGGCCCACAGGAGATGAGTACCATATGCATCAGATCTGGACTCAAGAAACAGCTTGGAACCAAGCCCAGGCTGGCTCAACCTCAACAGACTAAACCCCAACCCCATATATGAGCAAGAAATAAAGGCTGAGGTTTCTATGAATTCTGGGATGATTTCTTATGTAGCATTACTATGGGAATTACTAACAGATACAGTACATACAAAGCAGCAAAATGCAAGCATCAATAACTAAATTGCTATGTGCACTACTGACTATAAATCATTTGGGGGCTTACATATAAAGTGTATAATTTTCCCCTTGAAAGATGGAAATAGCATACCAAAGCAGGGATTCCTATTCACTTTGACTACGTTACTGACAGTTTTACTATGCTTCGGACTGTTTTTCCATCTATAAATGTACCATCTATAACTATTTTTCCACTTACCAGATTTATGTTCTAATAGCTCAGTGCTGTACCAAACCCAGGGAAAAAGGTGTGAAAACTCCTGGTGGGCACTTAACTCTAATTGTTTAGAGTTGCTGATGCATGATAATAAAAAGGAGACTGTTTTAATTGGTTTGCTATTAATTTTTAATTCTATATAAGTCTCCCATTGCCTAGATCTGGGATATACCGCTCCCACTATACTATCTCCTTTAGTGAGCCACAAAACAACGCATTATTGTTTAGAATGAAAAGTCCAAAAATGGAATTCTAAAAAATAACAAATAAAACACTTATTAAATATAAGTAGTACAGAAAATCATCCATTTACTTTATTAACATTAAAAGCTTTTTAAAAGTGAATGACAGCTGGGTCTAATAACATATGCCTATAATTCTAGCACTCTGGAAAGCTAAGGCAGGAGGATAACAAGTTCAAGCCCAACCTGGCCAACTTAATGAGACCCGGTCTAAAAATAAAACAAGGGTGTCAGGGCTTATTTTACAGGATTTTCCTTTCTTGGGATATGTTAAGGTCTCTTTTGAATTAAAAAATTTTTTTCTTTCAAGGGAAAAAATAGGTTAAAGAAAACTTGTTTATATACTGACTTTATAGCCATGTGTTTTGGTGAATGTTATTACTTATTACTTATTAATTCACTTTGTTTTGTTATGTGGACATTCATATAATCTAATAGCAATTGTTTTTTTCCTTCTCTTTTCAAAGTGTTTTAACCTATTGTTTCTTTTTCTTATTTTATTTTGTTAAGCAGAACTTCCAAAAAAAGTTGACTAGGACATATAGTCTGCATCTATCTTATTTCTGAATTTATGATGTTATATCTTTCAGTTATCTTTCCTGGTGAAAATTTTGTTAAAGGTAGTGTCTATTCATAGCTTGAAAAGTTTAATATTTTAAAAATTACCAATAAATAATGAATTAAAATAAATAAATGAAAATAAAATAGAACAAGGGCTAGGGATATAGCTCAATGTGAAACCTCTAGGTTCAATTCCCAGGATATTCCCCTGAAAAATTGATCACAATGGTAAAAGTACTATAATCTAATTGACATCATAATAGAAAATTATCTCAAATGTAAAATTATTCAACTGAGCAAGAACTTATTCAGTCTTTAAATACATTAAGGCCACATGGATTGTTTAGCCTTAAAATTCTGTTTTCAATATATTCTTTCTCTACTTGTCTGATTTTATAAAGACATAAATAACCAGTTTGGTTTTGCTGAGGGCCAATGAAAAATAAGAGTATTGACCAGAGTACTCTTGGATTTCTTTGCAAACCAATTAACATAGGTAATAAAGACTACAAGCATAATATAAATCTAATTCATTATCAATATTTGAATAATTCAGTACGGTGAAATATCTGAATTGCTCAAAAGACGTTATCATATTTCAATATTGAACACAATTTTAAAATCAAAAGAAAAAGCAACTCTTTAATAACTTTTTAAAGTTTTGAAAATAACAACCTTTCAATTTAAGAACATTTAGGACTACTTTAATTGGAAGAGGTACCTAAGATGAAATTCTTTAAATGTGTACTTTGTCTTGTATAGAAAATGTATATTGTTATGTATAATACATTTCTGTTGTTTTGCTTTTTTTTTTTTGGTACCAGAGATCGAACTCACGACGTCATATTTAAGCAGACACTTATGCTGCTGAGCTAAACTCCCAGCCTGTATAATACATATTTTATCAGGAATATATTATTGCTGATTTTGTTGTACATAATTAACAAACTCTGAGCCATGAGTATAAAATAATTAGCAATTCAATGAACTCTAATGAGTATTTTAAGCACCTTTTAAAAATCTTTGAGCATAATATAGTCACTTTTTGTTTGTTTGTTTGTCTTTTTGAAACAGGGTCTCACTGTGTAAATTCAGGCTTGGCCTTGGGCTCATTTTGTAGCCCAGGTTGGTCTCCAACTTGCAACGATCCTCCTGCCTCAGTCTCCCGAGTGCTAGGATTATAGGAGTGTTACCACACCTGACTAATACACTTACTTTAAGACTTTACATACCTGATGGTCCAAAAGCAACATCCCAAGGGGAACTAATGGGTTGTTGTTCTCCTTTTGCTCCTCCTTCTTTATCTGTTCCTTGAATTCCAATGCCAGCTACAGTGCTCACCTTCTCGGCTTTTAGGTCAATCTATAAAAATTTAAGTGATGTATTATGCAATGCTTATTATTTTTTTCCCTGTAGTTTGTGAAGATTTCCAATAGAAGTTACAGACAGTATTTGCAACAAATGTTTTTTAAAAGGCTGACAGAGACCTTGTAATGCAGGCTCACACAATCAGTCCCTTTCATTTCTCCACCTGTCTATTCCTCCACTTACCCCATTCCCATCATGCCTATGCCAGAACTATTGCTGTCCTCATTTTAACTATAAAATATTTTAAAAGAAAGTGAAATTTAAAGATCTAGCAAAATGCATGTTTCTTAAAATTAAATATGCATATTTGTTATGCTTTGCTAGTAATTAATACATAAAGAACTCAGTAAGTGTTCCACACAGCTCAGGAATAAGCCAGACAGTCATACTCAGCTCATACTAAGCCAACAACTTTGATCTTGATTATTTTAGAGGCAGATGAGACACAGACTGTTAAGTAACTTTCCCAAGATCCTACAGCTAGATTTCTGGATGTGGGATTTGAACACAGGTAATTCTATGTCACTACATTAACTTTACTTCATAAACTGAGAAACTACTGTAATATATTCCACTGAAAGAGATGCTGTGTTTTCATCTCTTTAGACCTGCTTTTCAACATTTTACCATGCAAATTCACCACATACAGATAAACTAAAAGGAGAATGCAGCAAACATCCATATACCTACCAACTGATTAGATTCTACTATCAACATTTCACTTACTTACTCTATTCACCAGTCAATTCTTTACTCATTTTTGATGCATTTCAAAGTAAATTGCAAATATCAGTATCACTGTCATTAAACAATCAGCATACCATTATTTTGTTTGTATCTTTTTTTTTCCTGAGAGGAGGCCTTGTTATGTTACCCAGGCTGATATGGAACTCCTGGTTTCAAGTCATGGTCCTGACTCAGCCTCCCTGCTAACAGTACCACGGGCATCAACCACCACGCGTGGGCTCACTACTGTGGTTTTAACTTGTTTTTTCCTTCTTATTTCAGGATGTTTCTTAAGAAAAGTGTTCAAATCTTTGGCTTATTTTATTGGGTTATCTTATTTTTCAGTTGTTACCATCTTTATATATCATGGAAGATGTTTTGTAGATTTTTGCCAGTATTTCCAAAAGCCTATGCTTTTGCTTTTTTGACAGTTTTAATGATTAGACATTTAAAATTTTACTGGTCTAATTTATCATTTTATGATTATAGTTTCTGTGTTATGTAAACTCTGCCTGCCTGCAAACACAAAGACATTCTCAGTCATTCTATGAAGATATGCAGTTGCTTCTCACTGTATTTTGTTTTGTTTTGTTTTGTTTTGTTTTTTTCTACCAGGGACCAAACTCATGATCTCGCGCTTGCCAGGCAGGCGCTTACGCTGCTGAGCTAAATCTCTGGCTTCTCACTGTGGTTTTGATAAGCAATTCCTTGACAACTAAAGATGTCAGGCATCTATTCTCACGCTTACAAGCCATTTGTATTAACTTCCTTTAAGAAGTGTTTTCTAAAAGGTTTTTAATTTTACATTTAGGTTTGTGATGCATCTTGATGTTCCTGTATGATTTGATAAGTAATTTACTTCAAGTACTGTTTTCTTTCTGAAATTGTTTTCTTTCTGCAGTTGAGGCCTTTGATATTTTTAAAAATCAAATGAACCCTACAGGAATGGGGATATTTAAGGTTCTTCATTCTTTTTCACTGATCTGAATCTATCCTTATAATAGTACCATAATGTAGCAATATAAGAAGTTTTCAAATCAAACAGTATATGTCTTTTAGGTCCATTCTTTTCCAAGATTATTCTAAATACTATAAATACTTTATTTTGCATTTCCATGTACATTTTGGAATCAATTTATAAATGTTTTTCAAAAAAAGCCTGATGGAGTTTTGATTGGGATTATACTGGATTTCAATTCAAAGTGAACTCACAACTTAATATTATGCCTTCAATATTAATTCTATTTAATATATTTATATTAATATCTAACACAATTAATTTTCCTCAACAATATTCTGTAATTCGAAGTACCTCAGTATTCATGGTGGATTGGTTCCGGGAAAGTCTAATGTGACACGAAAAGATACTATCTTATTTAAGTCTTTATACAAAATGACATAGTATTTACATCCACACTTCTGTAGGTGTACTTTAAATCAGGACTAGATTATAATTATTTACATCTGACACAATGCAAATCTAGAGATATATTTGTTACAATATACTACAATATTGTTACAATATATATTCAGCTATGGTTAGCTGAATCCATAGATGTGGAACCTGTAAGTACACAGATACGCCTTACATGTATTTTATAAAATTTGTTCTAAGTAGCGTATGTTTTTGTTGATAATGTAGAGAGACTTTTTACATTCCAATTTCTAAATGATTATTAGTACTGCATAATTGTTATGGTTTGTGTTTGGATGTCCCCCTAACCCCACCAAGCTTCATGCCGTCATGGGATGTGGGCTTTCCAGAGGCAGTTGAACCTAGATTTTGTGATTGATTCATGGTCCAGTGCTGGCATTAAGGGTGTGAGCACTAGGACAGGTAGCTTGCATACAATATCAAAAAGACAGTCTTGTCTCTACCCTGTCGTTGATTTTGCTGTCTCCTGCCCCCTGAACCGTTTCTCCTGTCATGCCCCTCAGCTAAGCCATTCTGCCTTGGAGCCAGCTGACCATGGACTGAAACCTCTACAAACTGTAAGCCAAACAAAATTTTCCCAGTTTAACTTTGAATGTTGAGTATTTTGTCTCAGGAGCGAGAAAAAAGTAACTAGGATGATAATCTTTTCATATGGGCACAATTCACATCTGAGTAGTACATGACATGTCATCAGCAAATTAAGACAATTATTCTTCTTTTCTCAACCTGTACATCTTCTATTTCTTTTTCTTCTCTTATTACAATGGTTAGGACTTCAAATACAACTGTTTTCAATATGAAAATATTCAATAGTTTGCATGAAGACTAAGGGCTTTTTGTAGATGGTCCTTATCATGCAGAGCACATTAACTTCCATTTCAAGTTGCTGATTTTATTATGAATAAGTATTAAGTAGTTTCAAATATTTTTCTACTCTAAAAAAATAACCTTAAGGTTATTAGCTTTCATTACGTAACTATACTAAATGACACTGACTCATTTTAATGATGCCTCTTAACATTATCTTTTTAGTGTTTGCTCTATAATCTGTTGAGAGTTATAAAGAAAATCCATCAACTTAACCTTATTTATATTTGTACTGAACCAAATCTGTGAAAACGCAATGGGTAGACTGGGATGGGGCCTTGAAATAGAATTTAAGAAGTAGTGTGTCATAGAAATTGACATGAAAATCAAATAAGTCATCTTACAAAAAGCACTAGGCCCAGATGATGTTACAAGAGACTTGAAACAAATGTTCAAAAAAAAAAAAAAAAAAAAGAAACAAATGTTCAAAAACCAGGAATTGTTGTTAAGCAAATTATTTTAAAACAGAAGAAAGGAATGAGACTAGCTGATTTGATGAGGTTAGTGAAACCTTGACTAAAGTCATATTAAGTGTATAAGAAATGAGAGCCATTTAATTCACATGAAAGAATTTTAAAATATTAAATATAATTTTGGATAATCAAATCCAACTTGATTTTCCAAAAAGCTAATGATTACATAAGATTTATTTTAGGACTAAAAAGAGCTCAACCTCAGAAAAATATACAAATATAACTCATCACCAAAACTAGGGACAAAAAATTATGTAATTATATCAGTATGTGTAGGATACATTTGATAAAGTAATTCTTACTTTGCCATTAGGAATAAAAAGAAATTTTCTTAACACAATAGATATTTTATTTCCCAAAGCTACAACAAATACTAAACTTCTGGAGAAAGTTTATATTCATCCCCTTCAAGACTGTAAGCATGACGTGATACACACCTATCATCACTGTTAATGCTTAAAAGCAATGAAAGTTCAAGCTAGCAACATAAAGGTGGAGGGAATTAGAAATGACTTGTTCTTGATTACAATTATTTACATAAGAAATATTCAAACCAAAATGAGTAAATTGATCGTGAAGTCATGAAATTGCCAGGGACCCCACACAGCCAAAACAGGTTTGGAAAAGAAAAAAGTACAGAGACTCATACTTTCAGGTTTAAAGACTTATTAAAAGATACAGCAATCAAAAAAGTGTAGTGCTGGCTAATATACAGACATAAAGGTCAGTGGAAGAGGGGCAAAAGTCCAGAAATAAACTCATCCATCTAAGATAAAGTGATTTTCAACAAGCTTGCCAAGACAAAACGGAGGCAGAACAGTCTTTCTAATAACTGGCTCTGGGATAACTAGATTGGCACATACTAACTAAAGGAGGAAGTGGACTTCTAAGACATACCATACCCAAACCAACTTAAAATGAACGAAAGGCTTAGGGATGAAAATACAGGACTAAACCTTTGTGACCTTGGATTTGACAATGAATTCTTCTTTATACATAACAACAAAAGCATAAGAAATAAAAGGTAAAAAAGATAAAAGCAGCACATCGACATATAAATTTTTTGTCTATCAAGGGATCATTAAATGAAAAGCCAATGCAAAGAATATGAAAAAATAGCTTCAAATCATATATCTGATAAAGAACTTGAACACTGACTATATAAAGAATTCTTGTAACTTGATTACACAAAAGACAAAATACCCAATTATAAAACCGGCAAAGAGAGCCGAGAGTGGTGACACATGCCTACAGTCCCATCATGCAGGAGGCTGAGGCAGGAGGATCACTGTGAGTTCAAGACCAGCCTGGGTTACAATATGAGCTCAAGGTCAGCCTGACCTGCATAGCGAGACCCTGTCTCAAAACAAACAAACAAACAAACAAACAAACACCTGGTAAAGAATTTGAATAAGTTTTTCTCTAAAGATACTTGTTTCATAAGAAAAGATGTTTGATGTCATCAGTCATCAGGAAATTGCCTATCAGAACCACAATGAAATGCCAATTCATATTCTACGGATGGTTAGAATTTAATTTTTTACAAAAAGGAAAATAACAAGTGATGGTGAGGTCTGGAAAAATTGGAACATATCTATTTTAAGTGAGAATGTAAACTGGTAAAACTGCTGCAGAAAACAACTTAGCAGATTCTCAGAAAGTCAAACATAAAACGAACGGCAATAATTGTAGTACTAGGTATCTATTCAAGAGAAAAGAAAATGTATTTTGATGTAAAACTTGTACATGAATGTTTATAGCAGTATTTAATAACAGCCAAAAGTCAGAAATGGTTTTGCATATTGGTGCACATCTGTAATCATAGCATTTGAAAGCTGAGGCAGCACGACTGGTGTAAGTTTGAGGCCAGCCTGAGCTACACTGTGAGTTCAAGGGCAGCTTGGACTATACAGACTCCAAAACAAAAGCAAAAATTTAAAATACCACCAAATCTAAATGCTCATCAACTGGTAGACAAAATGTGGTATATCCACACAATAGATGCTACCCAACAATGCAAAGGATAAAGTACTAGCATGTTACTTCTTAAATGAACCTCAAAAACAGGTCAAACAAAACAAAAAAGGCAAACATAAGAAACCATGTGTCTTACAATCTTATGAAAATTTATACAAAATTTTCAAAAAAGCCAAATTAATAGAAATAAAAGATTAGTAGTTGCCTAGGAATGGTGCTTATCCATGACTGATTATGAAAGCTCTTAATTGAGGGATAAAATAGTCTTAAAATTTATGAGTAAGTTTATAAAAACTCTTAAATCTACAAAAAATTAATAAATTATATTTTCGTGGCTAACCATTATGATACACCAAAACAGTCATTTAAGATTGCTATGTACACAAAACACTGTTTTACAACTCTTAGCAGAATGGTTGCCTATAGATTTGTTTACATAAGGGGAGTGGAGAAAGGCAATGTAGGGAATTTGTAAATTAATTGATATTCTAGACAAGAATTTGAGTAGAGTAGTACATTTGTATATATGGATACAGGAGCAAGATCAGCTCAGTTCTCTACAAATGAGGTCTTCAACAGAAAGAAAATACAAGAAATACTTTCATGAAAAGAAAAATGATTCCACTTCCTATTTTTACAGACACTAAATAATACAATAATAGAACAAGCTTAGGAAACCTAAATTTGTTTTTTTTTTTTTTTATAATTTTATTTAAAGAGGAAAAAACAAAACAAAATAAAACAGAATAAAGGGTAGCAACCATACAGCATTCCAAGGAAAAAAGGAAAAGTACAACAATAAAACCTAGGAAATTATTACTTGACTAATTACATACTGACTTCTTGGAAATAGCTGCTCAAATTACAAAGTTAAAGCAGGTAAAGTAGACATTCAAACAGTGAGACTGTTAACAGCCCTGCTCCACGATCTGACAAAAACA